>VWZX01008435.1:0-37298 GCA_013399015.1 Galbula dea | reverse complement strand
CTGGAACAGGTTGCCCAGGGAGGTGGTTGAGGCCCCGTCCCTGGAGGTATTCAAGGTGAGGCTAGACAAGGTTCTGAGGAACCTGATCTAGTTGGGGATGTCCCTGCTCACTACAGGAGGGTTGGACTAGATGACCTCTGGAGGTCCCTTCCAACCCAGATGATTCTATGATTCTATGATATCTGCACTGAAGAGGAGGTGCCGCAGCAAGCACTGTGCTCTGCTTCATCCCATTCTGCTGGGGACAAGTAGCCTGATGTGCCCATGGTAGGTTTGGATGAAGCCATGTGGAGGAAGATGCTAATTAGTTATACCCAATTAGCATCATATTTAACAAGAACTTCCCTAGTTCCCACCTCTCCTGCTGTTCAGTGTCACTGCAAAGTTCGGTGTCACTGACTGTGCCATGTGTACGGGAGCAGGTGGCACAGAGGGACAGGGTGGAAGCTGCGCCCCTATGGCACGCACCGGCTCCAGGGACTGAATTAAAACACCATTGTGATGGTAGTGTCAAAACTGGAAGTCTTTCCAGAGCCTGTGGCATTAGCATTCCCTCTCGGGATGCAAGAGCTTTCATCACATTGGAAGATGTTATCAGAAGATGAAGCAAAACATATCAGCTGTTTCTAATTTCCTTTTGGAACTTTTCCTCCCTGCAATGTACTGCTGTAAACAATACTTTTGTACTAACAGAATCAGTTAATAAAATGAAAAATAAAGGTATTCTACTCAGCAGGGGGCTGTGATGTTGGGCTGAGTACTATTTTTCCCCAAGGGACCTGGAAATTTAATTTTACTTACCTTGGACGCTGCCTCAGGTCTCAAAGCTTCCTACCAGCTTGACACCAGAACGTGCCAAAGAGGATCTGTATTGTGAAAAATAAGCTTAAAAACACTGCAGATACTGATCCACCAGCTGGACTCTCAAAGCCAGACTTTGCACTTGGCAGAAAGCCATCAGTCAATAGCAGGAAGAAATGGGGACTTTGTCTCAGTGGTAGTGGATCATGTGCCCAAAGCAAACATCTAGCTACAGCAGGACAGGGACCCCCTCACCCAAAATGTGTTTGCCACAGTTAGTGATGCTTTTTCTTCCACTGACAAACCTGAGGTGCTCTTCTCCTCTCTGAAGGGCTCTTGAGGCTGAGCACAAAGCACACAGGGGTATTCTCACAATTTAGTGTCTCAGTGAGTCCCACAGCCTCTCACTGACCTCCTGGAAAGGGGTTAAATTACCTCAGACAGAATTAAACTATGTCAGCTTCACCACTGTGGCCACATTGTGGGAAAATGGTTTATCTTCTTGCACCCAGCATATCCTTAGGCCAGACAGAACTAATATTCTGTAGAGGAGCTCTCAGCTCTGAGAAATGGCTGGAGAAGTATCAGGCCACCAAAGTGAGCTCTTACTGAGAAGAGATACAGCCCCAGGACTTGTGTCTGGGATGGTGACAGGAGGTTGCCCAACCAGCAAGCTGGAGAAAAAACTCAGCACTGTGGGACAGCTCCTGCTACAGGGTGTTGTTGCTTCCTGCCCTTGTCCCTTAGCTCTCTCCTTCACCCCAGAAGCTCCAGCTTGAGATAAACATTAACCCAACACTGAAACAACCTTCCCAGGAATGCCTCTTTCTGGGGCAGTGTGCCAGGATACAGGAGCTGACCAAGAGTCTTTGCTGTGCACTAGTGTTTTTGTGTGCAAGGACTTGGCTGCAAGCTGTAGAGGTAATGGTGGCTCAGACCAAAGATCCTTCCAGCCCAACATCAACCAGAGCCAAAAAGGGCTGAAGAAGGGAAGCCTCCTGGCCTCTCTACCTGTTTGCAGCTCAGGGATCTACTGAGTCAGCAGTGGCTTTCTGTCTGTGTGGCCACCCTCCACCAATCTGCCATCTCAAAATCATGTAAACTCTAGTGGTCCCAAAGTCCTGCAGCAATGTGATGTACAGATTACACATTCTGGGCAGAGGTTAGGAGAAGGAATGGAAACCACTCTTCTTAGGATTGGAGTTGGTACCCCAAGGTTTAGATTTATGAAGAGACAGAAGGCTTAATTTAAGAAGTAATGTTTTGCAGACAGCCAAGCTCAGCATGGAAAGACACCTGCTTAGGTCTATTTCTGCCATAGCCACCAGCACAGGCAGAGGAAGCTACTGGGCTGTGCAACCAAGTCAAACTGTTTTCCAATCACAACAGTTGGCTATGGCAGCACAAATAATCCTTGTGCACTTCCTACAAGGGTAACCTCTGTTCAAAACACCACCAAGGCTGATCATTACTCACTGCAGGTCTTGCAGTGAGTCGGAAGGACTTCTGTAAGGCCCACCTAACCTTTGGGCCCAGATGGCTTCTTGTAACTCAAGTTCAGTCCTTTTCAGTACCCCTAAAGTCTGTGGAGCAGAAAGGAAGTAGAGCAGTGCCTGTAAGGACATGCTACTTTGGCTCAAAGATGCAAGTCTGCACAGGCCTTGCAGATCTTCCTGCATCCATCACATTTCAGTAAAGAATGACCACAAGTGACTTGTTAGTAACATGATCAGAGGAAATGGCCCACGTGCAGCAAAACCAAGAGCTGGTGAAGACACAACAGAAAACTCTAACAACCCTGAGAAGTCCTTTCCTTCTGATTTTAACTAAAAAATTATCTTTCAAAATTTCCCTTCTGGAACAACAGCTTGGTCCTTATGTCTTCTCCAGAAAAAAATAATGTTTTAACAGGTCATTATATGCCACATAGACCAATGTTTACTTATATACTGTAGACACATGTCAGGCTACAGTTTGGTCTAATAATGCATGTTTCAGGTGCCTTATTTAGAAAACATAAGGGCAGGATGGAAGAAAAAATATTTGTAAGCCTCTAGGAAAAACAGAATTTTAAGTGTACTTCTAATTTCCACAGTCTTTTTTGCTTATTTTCTTTTATATTTACTTCTTTTTATATTAATTTCCTTTATTTATCTTTCATTTAAAAGACAGTGCCTTTCAGAAGTCCATGCTAGTAGCAAAAATCTCTACTTGTGTGCACCCATGCACTTAACAGCAGAAGCCAATTAGATTAGCAGGATCATCCGTAAAGGAAAACCTTCAACCTTTTGAGCTCCTCTAGCTAAGTGACATCATTTTAAAATCAGTGCCTTTTTTTGAGAGGTTGTGATAAGACTCCAGTAACATCTCCTTCTCATTCCACACTCCCAGTACCTGCAACTGTCAGTGACATGCAGTGGATCTACCCTGCTCTTGCTCATCTACCCACTCTTCCCCAAACCTCATTTCTACTTTCATTTCTTCTATACTGTGTGGCTGGCCTCCACAGCTCTCTCCAAATTCAGACTTTTATAATTCTTTGAACCTAGCTGATTTGTCCAGTTGTTCCTCTAAGGCAGAGTGGAGGCAAACCTCAGCTGAATAGAGGCTGATGCTGTTTCCACTAGGGGCTGTGACCTTGGCTGTGGCTCACCTGACTGAGAACACCATGGACAACAAATGCTTATTCACCCTTTCTCTGCAAGCACTGATGATGACAGAAAAGATCTAGCCAGCCCTGCCTGACTAGGTCTTTTGCACCATGTCAACTTCTGTCATGGTAGCATTTTGGTATTTCCTATGGGACTTCAGCGGTAATCTTGAACAGCACAGGACAGGGTGGTCTGAATGGGGTGAGGTACAACAGAGGATAAAACTCCTTCGACACTTTCCAATCCACCACAAAGTCTGGCTTGGCCCCCAAAGGAACCTACACCTACAGCCTTGCTTCCTGGGGCAGCTGACCTCCTTTTGTGACCATCTTTCTTCCTCTGCTCCACCTCTTACAGACAGCTGCTACTGAAGACCTTCTGCAAGGTGGAAGGGAAGCGAGGAGGAGCTCTGTTCTTGTTAAATCTCTTCTTCCTCTTCACTAACAACCTCCTTCAGATCCTGAGGCCTCTGCTCTGCTCTCTCTTTTACATAGGCTGCCTTGATCTGTTCCAGCTCACACAGCTCTGCTTCCAGCTCTTCTTTGTGCACTGCCCGACGGTTCCTCAGCACTTTCATGGGAAAGGGGTTTAAGTCGTTGAAGGCAATGTTCATCAGCTTCCTATGATGGAAAAGACAGGTCTGGTGAATCAATTTACTGGCTGGTAAAAGATGATAACAGATAGGCTAAGTGATCCTGGGGTAAGCAAAGAATAAGGCCTCAGATTTCAGCTTGTTAGTTCAAAACTCCCTGAGCAGCAGAGTCTTAAAGGACTCACAGGCAATTCCTTCTCATACAAACACCAACCCAAGCAACACTTTGAGAAGCCTTACATCACACCACTTGTTAAGGTACCAGTGTGCAGCCATGAGTCAGGAGATGTTAAATCAGATGAATATTCCTGATACTGTGTTCTTCTGATCACAGAAATCTTCCTCTCAGACATGTTGCCATTAAAGGTGGTGAGCAGTGCTGCGTTCTCAAAAACCCCAACCACAGCTGAGACAACAGCAGCTAATGGCAACACAAGTTCCAGCTGCTGCAAAAAGGAGGCTGGCCCAGACTTTGTGACCTGCTCTACTGTACCATGGCTTTGCCCAAGCCAAAAGGACTTTAATATCCTGAAGAGAAAGTCAAAAGGAGACAAACTGATCCATGTTGCATGGACCTGCCAACGCACACATCCTTCTCTTTAAAAGACCAGCCCCAAATCATTTTAGGCTGACCTAACAGGCAAGGATGTACAAACCCAGGATGGAAGGTTATCTACAATCCATGGTCCTACCTGCCATCCGTGATCATCCTTGTGAAGAAGCGTAGGTACTGGTAGATCTCCACACTGTCATGGATCCTGAGGATTTCCTCCTCATTGTATTTAAAAATGGCAAGAGCATAGCGGAAAATCACCTGGAGGGTTGGAAGGTATTAAAGTTGGCAAAGTTTTAGGCAATTAAGGGACCAGGCTCTCCTGCTGTAAAACATAGGGTGGGTCATAGAGCACTGTAGTAAAGGCTGGACACTGGGCTTCTCTTGCTCTCAATAGGCCTAAAGAAGCACAGAGCCTAATACCAAGAGAATGACCTTCTGTAAGGTAATCTACAAACTCAGAGCATACCAGGTCCTCCAAAAGGACTCTCTAGGGATTTTGTAAGAGTTCTCCAGTTTTCCCTATGCACAGGTGCAATGCAAGACTCACATTTTTAGATCACAGTATGTTAGGAGTTGGAAGGGACCTCAAAAGATCACCTAGTCCAAGCCCCCTGCCACAGCAGGATTCCCTAAGACTAGGTCACAACAAAGCTTCCCTGACCAGGAATTGAACCTGGGTCCCGGCGGTGAGAGCGCTGAATCCTAACCACTAGAGCACCTCCTCTTCAAACTTACTCTCTGCCCATCTTCCGGTCCCTGTATTTGTCATACTTTCAGGTATGCCAGGATCACAAAGCAGAAGACATCATGGCCTGTCAGAGAGTTGTTTCATAGCAGGACCCTCTGATAAAAAGTGCCAAGGATACTGTACACAGTAACAGGGACAGGTCTACCTACCAGCAGACAACATAGAGGCTGAGAGGCATCAAGGCACCCCACCAAGCAGGCAGGATAGGACAAGATGCTCAACCCCATATCTTATTGACACGATCACCATCACCCTGCTGTCATGTCACAGAGGTGGTGCAGATGGCAGGGAGGCCTAGACTAAGAGTTGCACCTTAGTTCCCTCGTACAAGAAGGCATCCCACACTCGCAGGAGGATGTCGCTGACCAGGCTGTCCACAAAGGCCACCAGAAACCAGTTGAAAGTGATGAGTGAGACATCAATCTGATACTCCTCAAAATGAGCCATGAGACGAGGCAGTTTTTCTGACAGGAAGTCTTTGAAGACTCTCTGATCTACCTGAAGTTGACAAAAAAGAAAACAATGTAAAGTCCTACTCAAGAGTAGTCCTGCTGTTGAAGGAGAGGAGTGGTGGCAAAAGGACATCGGCCTATGCATGCCACAGTAATCACTGGTGCTGCCTTCCAGCCTTACCACACCCTAGGAAAGGCAGTGCATCCTTTGTCTCCCAACCTTTCCAAACTACTGAGTAGTGTACTTGTATGTTGTACCCAGTGGAACATGTGGAGCTGAAAAAGGGCGTTTCAGAGGGTCATATTCCTTCCAAATCTCAAAGCAAGGAGGGAAAATGCTGCCACAACTTCCCATGTCAGTCTCACTGGGATTTTCTGTGATGCCATGAGCATGCAACTGAATGTCAGGGATTAAAATCTGCCCAGATCTGAATGACTGCATATGGCCAAACAGGATAAACAGCTAGAATCCCTTTAACTTCACAAGCAGGACCTTATTTTCCCACTTAGCTTCTCCTTGTGGTCTGAGTACTCTCTGTGCTCTGCTTCTGGCTGCATGAGCCAAGACACAAAAATGTAGTTGGTGAGACCCTTGACCTAGGCTTATCAAGGCTTCATGTCAGGGAAGCCATTGTTTCATGAGGAAAACTCACTAAGGAGAAAGATCATGATTCAGTCATGCCCTATGCCATATCATACTGCTACCCCAGCTGTGTCAGCCCACTTAGCTGTGGCACAGTGCTACAAAACAGACGAGGTCTTTAAAATCTGCAAGAACTAAACCTTAAGTTTTCCAGCCAGCTCAGAGTTTTCACACTGTCAAGCCAACCCACAAAGAATCACCTTAGACCTTCCTCTTCCTCTGGGTCTTGGTTAGGCTTTCAGAGACTTATCACAAGGTCAGGAACTCTTTCTAAAAAAAAGGCTCCTCCAGATGACAGTCTTTCTCACCAAATGTAAGGGAGCCTCTGTGTCTTCAGTGTTCCATGTCTTCCCTGTCAATCACTATTTGTCAAGTATTGAGTGCTGCCTATTAAATCTCACAGCTAACACTACCTGCTCTGGATAGACATTTTGCCATCTGCACAGTGATTTGGCTGCTTCCCCAGTCTGTGGGTTGGCCTCTCTACCAGCTGTAAACATTCCTGTCTCTGGAAACATAATTCAATGGCCCTCATCTCCCTGAAAGGACCACAAAATAAAGACACCAAGGTCATGGCCAGGCTCCCCTAACTGGGCACATCTGGGTGTGGGTGGTATGGACACATGATTATAATTCCATTGAACTACGTGGGAGTTATCCTGGCTCTATGTCTGCCTGGGAGGACATAGTATCTCTGACACAAGACAATACATCTTGAAGACCTTGAAATACAGTGACTTTGAATCAGGAGTGTAAGTGACTGACAGAGCAACATTTTACATCCAATGGTCAGAGGGCTTTCTGATCTACAGAGAACCCCAAGGCCAGAACTAACACTCTTATTTGATCATGAACTGAGGCAAGTACAGTGAATATAAAAATCTTGGTATTTTCTTCCATCTGCACATGGTGCTTCAAACAGAGGGTGCAGTTTCCAAAGAGGCATCTGAAGAGCTGCAGAATGGTTCTACACACATCAGAGTTTGTGGTTTCACCTCTAACAGGTCCTCCTTAAAATAAGTACCTATGCAACTAACACACCTTCCTTCTGATGAACCTGACCTTCAAGTGATTACTCAGAAGTGGTGCCCAATCTCTAGGGCTGGGAATCAATTTTGCTGCTCCTGTGTGTGTCTAACAACTTTGTACTCTCAAGACTGGACCTCTGCGGTAGAAGGGATTGCAAGGTGGTATCACTGCCTTGTGTGAAATCAAACCCACTGCAAGTTGACTGTCTTCTTTTAAAACTTTACTGTAAATCACTGTATCAGAGTGCAAGCAGATGTGAGGGTGCCCAGCTCACCTGTGATGTTATCAGTGTGTCACTGTAGTAGTCTGCTGGCATTAGGTTCTCCACAATATGGACCAGGCACCAGAAAGCTGTTTCTTCATCTTCCAGGACCAGGAGGGCCACAGCTGCCAATCTGTGATGGAAAAGATAGGGTGAGGCAATGCAACACTGCAGGAGGAGACATAGGATGGGACAGAAACTGGAGAGTCCAAAACCTCAAACATAGCTAGTTAGAGAGGCAAGTGATCTCTCTCTGCAGGTTTCTAAAGGAACTATGGGGCTATGATTTTCTTTCCCACGCACTTCTGTCAGCAAACACGAAGCATCAGATACAGAACTGGTGTGATAAAAGCCAGACTCACCAGCTAATGGGATGTTCCATAGATCTGATGAAGCTAGCAGTCTGCTGATTTTGGCTATTTCAATACTCAGAGATCACCAGAGTTCACTCAGGTACTTTACATTACATGACTTAGCTCACCTTCCCATAAATTCTTCTACAGCACTCACCTCCTTCAGCTCTGACTTACCTCCTTTCAGCCAGACTGGAAAGATGATATCTAATCTAATATCAAGGGCTCCCTAGAGTGAAAGACTTCCTTCTGAAGGCCATACAAAGAACAACAGGAATAGTTTATACAGACTTTCCTCATGTGAAAAGGTCCAGCCAGAAATTTCTTTCTTGCAGCTAGTGCTCAGTACACCTCTTTTTTTCACTTGGCAGCATACTTCTAAGAAGTCTTTTGTATAGCTTTCTTCAGGAAGTGAAAAAGCTTTTAGATTCCCTGAACCTTCTCTCCTCCAGATAGAACAACCTCAGTTTCATCAGTCTCTCCTCATGTCATTTGCTTCAGCTCCCTCATCTCTAACACTTCCCAGCATTTGCTCCAGCTCTTCTCAGCGAAAAAGGCAATCAACAGTGTTCTGCTGAGCACATTAAGACTCAGAAATTCAGTCCCAGCTTCACGTTGTTATTCTGGGACTGCCTCACACTACCTCCTATAGCTGTTCCTTCATATTCTGTTACCATGGAGATGCCAAACAAGTAAATCCTGCTGCTTGCTTGATCCCAGCAACAACACTGAGTGAAAAAAAGAGACCAAATGCAGACAGAATTCTGCAGGAAAACACCTAGAGGGAGGAAAGAACTCTAGAAAGACAGGACCCTGTGGTTGCTTGAATTATAGCCTAGGGCATGTATCTGCACTTTCTCAGTGCTATCCCACGAAGAAGCGACATACCCAGCTCCTCACCTGTTTAGTCCTTGGCAGTATCCAATGGCAGGATTGTGCCAGGAGAACGCCAGCAACACCCTCCGGAGCTTGGGGATGAGCTGGGAGGTGGGAGAGGAGAAATGTTTGTTGTTGGTCAGGGTGCGGGGCAGGTCAAGCTCAATCTGCCGGCAGGCAGGGTGCTCGGTGTTCTTGCTCTGCCGTAAGAGCCGCTGATAGTGGTGAGGTGGGTGCCTGCGGTGCCGGCTGACAATCCACCTCCAGACCCGTTGCCGATGCTCCACTGGAATGCCACTTCGGATCAGGCTCTTCAGCTCTGGAGAGGGGCTCAGCTCTCCAACGTTGTTCCACCTGTCACGGAGAGGCTTTTCCACTACTTCCTGGCTCCGCAGGTTGTTGGATTTAATCTCCAGGGCTTGGATTTTGGCCAGAAGTTTCCAGTCCTCAACTTCATAGTCAGGTACAGTCATAAAGCCATACTCATCATACTCACTGGAGGGACACAAGGCATTGGTTAGTTCAAAGGATTCTGCTGGTACCTGCATCAAGGGCTTCTCATTGCTTGGGTCCATCCCTACTACAGTCTGCTGCCAGGTTCTTGTCACCCATGCTGGAGCACAGATACTCCACCTCTCTGGCAGACACATAGAAGAGCCTGCCATGCCCACTGTCTCAGAGCCTTGAACACAAAGGAAAGCCTGCAGCAGTGGCACATATACATGAACTCAAGTGTAACTTAGCTTTGAGCCACAGCCTAACCTCATCAGACTTCTTTCACCTCGTCTGCTCCCCTGCGCCTAGGGAAGTATCTAGCTCAACCTGTGTACCTTCTCCTTACCATGTTCTAGTGTAGAGATAGTTCTGAAGGAAGGTAATGCAAAGTCTTTGGGTCATCACACCAAAGAACAGAGATTCACAGCCCCTTCTGATGTCTCCCTGTACACAATGGAACTTTCCTACTGACTGCGGAAGACCAAGAGTGCTGATAGTACAACTTGTTGAGGGTCTGCGCATCATCAGTCTGCAGGCTGGGATACTTGTAAGATATCATCATTTTCGTGACAGAAAGACCAAGCCTGTCCTTGGAGTCTCACCTCCAGAGCTCTCTGGAGAACCTGCAAGTCTGATCAAACAGAGGGAATGGAAACTGCTACAGAACTGGAGCACTAACTGGGCAGGAAAGCACAAACACAAGCACGAGGACTCCAGCAGCACTGGTGGCAAGGCTCTCTGAAAGGCTCAGTTCAGTTGCCCTTCCCTTCAGGGTTGTCCCCAGCACTGGAAGAGGGCAAAGGTGGGTATGTACAGCTGAGACTAGATAAAAAACCCAAAAGGATGGATGTCCTTCTACCTCCCAAGTGGCCTCCTCTCCTACAGAAGGAGTTTATTCTCACATCCAGTGTTTACTTCCCAGGCACATGATGGCTTGTTGTCACCTGACATACCACGTGGCTTCTGCAACTCCCAAGGAAACTTTAGCTGTACCATCTTCAACTTCTCATTCCTACCATGATGTGGTGCTATCAGATACTCATGGTCTTCACACCAGCAGACTAAACCAGCCTCTTCAACCTTCACTCCTAGGTCATGGCTCCAAATCCTTGCTATAGAAATGTCCCTGGATCTTTCTTGCCTGTGCATTCACCTCCACAACCAGACTCCTACACAGGTATGAATATCACCATGCTCTTGCCTCTTACCTTACGGGGTTCAGGTTATAACCTTCTTCTGTTTCTTCCTTCACATCCCACTGTAGTGCTTGGTGGATGAGGTTCCTCACCAACTCAGCATGGGAGCTGGGTAGGCCAGGCACAGCCTCCTGCAGCTTCCGCAAGACTGTCAGGTATTTGCTCTCCATCTGGCAGTTTCGTGCTTGCAGGCAGGCACACTGGTGAGGAAACAAGATGGAATTAGATGGCTCATTGATGGCTCTTCCTGCATTGCCACTGCTCCCTACTGGCCTGGTCTGCACATAAAGTGAAGACTCTCAAACAGCAAAGCCCCTGAGAACACATCCAGTAGTTGTCTACAGTCAGTGGCACTGCAGCTACGAATGAATCACTCTGGTCTGTGAACAAGCACAAGCTGCAGCAGCTAGCATGCAACAGAAGTTGTTTATGGAGTGGGAGGCCTACTACAGCTTTACCTCCTTTGGCTACTGCATTGCATCAGTGGATGCTGGCCAGCTCAGCCCAAGACACAACCAAAGACCTACCACTGCAGCTGAGTTCTCTGCAGTCTTTTTTCCTGCTCCTCAGACAAGTTCTCTACCCTAGTAGGGACACTGGGGTAGTATCCTGACAAAACACATCACTCCTGTGACTGAGCTATGATCATATCATTTTCAGGATACAAAATAGCACCATGGATAAGGAGACCCCATGCCTCTCAGCAGCTCCATTCCCATGACACTGTTACACAACATTTCTCAAGCACAGGAAGACCAAACAGGACAATCCCTACCAGCACCATACTCCTGGGCACACAAAGCAGAAAAAAAGAATAAGGACTAGTATTTCCACACCACAAACGGGGAACTGAAGCCACACAAGTGACAAGACTCACCCCATATCTCACAGAAAGCTCAATGAAGACTCCTGCTCAGTGGGAAGCAGCAGTTGAAAACAAAAAAGAAACCAGAAACCACAAAGAAAATTAGGCTGCCTGTAGAGGGGACAGAAAAGAGTGTGGGATGCTGCCCTACTACCACTTCAATGAGCATTTTGCCTCACATTGAGCATGTTGGTCTGACTACATCCTTTCAGAAAGTTATGACAGTTTCAGGATCAGAGAAAGGCACTAGTTAGGAGGTAGGCAGGGTTTCAAAGGACTGAAAAAGAAACATGTTAAGAGTGGCAGTAGCATTTTAGAAGCAGCTTTTTGCCCTGTTCCAGAATCCAGGCCTCTAGAAACATACCTTAAAACCCAGAGAAGGGTTTAAACAGAAGGAAAACCCACAGAACAAATGCCAGCACACATCACCAGCCTGGGGAAGTGGCTCAGGACCAGAAGGTAGGATTAGACAAGTCTAAGAGTAACCAGCTTATGCAGACTTACAAGGCTAGATATTAAAACAGAGCTTAAGAAAACATAAGAACTCTGATCTAGCTGCAGGACCTGAGAGTGCTGCCACCTGGCAGTGCCAAGCCTGAGAGACAAATCAAGACTGGATGGAGTTAAGGCTCAGTCAGACTGCCAGCATTCAGGATTTTTTCTGGTTCCCTGCATATAGTGTTGCTTGTTTATTTGTCTTTGGAGACATAGCTGAAATGCAAAAATCTGGGTTAAGTTTCAGCACCCTTAAAGCTAAGCTTTGCAGGTATTTTGCTTTTCTTGAAGAATGAAAACGATCATGTCTCATTTGGGAACAACACAAAGCAGAAAACGGTCACACTAAAACAAAACACATTGGGATGGTGTGCTTTGGACCAAAATCCAGTCCAGTGCTGACTTTGGAAAGAAAGTAATAAAAGGAAAAAAGGAAGTCATTTTGCCTTACCTTCATCAGAAGGGCTTTTTCATTTTCAGCAACACTTGTCCAGAGCCTAGTAATCTGGTGGATCTCCGAGTTGAGAAACTGGTTCTGGGTTTTGTATGCATCAATATCATCCTGCCATGAAGCAAAACAGTCACACAAGAGGACTTCTTGAGAGGCCTGGAATCCCCTCCCAGTTCAGGGACCTCAGGATTGTGTTAAGGATAAGAAAATATCTCATCAATTTTGTGTTCTGGGGAGAACAGAGGACTCCCCAGGACAAATACTGCCTACAAAGGAAATCAGGGCACAACATCAAATGGGAGTGCCATGCATAGACAAGACACTTGAAAATGCTAAATGCACTGGATGTTCATGCTTAGGAAACAATTCTGGGTGATATAAAGCTAGAGAGCGACCTAACTAAGATGAAGAATATATGGTGTTTTCCTCTAGTTAGAAACAAAAATATGACACAAATCTTACACCCATGTCTAGCAGCAAAGACAAACACTCTCCCAGAAGACAGTAAGCAGCAATTCTGGCATTTCTTCATCCCATGCTAACTATGACAGGCTGGATATAAAAAAGCCAGGTCGTATTGGAAATGCAAGAGGGAAACACAAAGGAACAAAGCTAGTGAAGGCAGAAAGTGACACTGCAGCTGTGAAACAACAGAGGAGCAAAGAAAGAGGCAGAGACTGAACGGTAACAGCAAGTCAAACAAAACTATGCTCTGAGCTGGAGCCGAAATTGACCCAGATGCTTCTGAGCACCCTCACATTAGCCCCTTCCAGTCTGCCTATGGTTTGGAGATACATAAAGCAACTAGCAGAAGTATGTTTTCTGCTTCCTACAAGGAACACCTTCCCACTGAACCAGAGGGCACAGAAATGGGAGCCCCCAAATGACCTGTACCATCTCACACACCTTCAGGTGCTCAATCTCCTCCTGCTGCTTATACAATGTCTCTACAGTGCCAGTGTTGGCTTCTTGCAGGGGGTCAGAGAGCTCTCGGGCCATTTGCTCCGTCAAGGCCATGATGACTTCTTGTTTGGCATGGTTCTTCTCCATCAGGAGTTGCACATGCTCCTTCAGTTCCTGGATGTGGCTGTCTCTCAGAGTCAGTATCTGCTCCAGTTCCTTCTTTTCTTGCTCAAGAGCTTCCAGTCGACTGGTGAGATCTGCAATTTGTCTCACTTTGTGGCGCACCAGCTCCAGCCTGTCCTTATCTTCTGCTGCAGTGAGATACATGCTAGATACTCGCTTCTCCTGTTGGGCTGCCTCCAGAGCTTTGTGGAGAAGTTTAACCAGCTCCTGGAAAAGGAATGCAAAGCCTTTTCATATCACAGTGCTGCCCAGGGCAACAGCAGCACAGACAACACAGACACAGCCAGTAATGAATGAACAGTGAAAAGTCCTGGGGATACTGAAAATTACTCCTTTCAGAAGCAAAACTGAATGCAGCAATCTTGAAAGTACAGTGCATCCCCAGCAGAGCTCTGGTCTCAGAGCTGGACCTGAAAGGTTTCTGCAGCAAGCCACAGATGACTTGGCTTTTGGTGGATTGCTAACTGACAAGCTGCAGCTCACACTGTCTGAATCCTGTCATTCCTACAGTCACCTCTTGGGAGGCCCAGCAGAGATCAGACAAGCTAGATATCTGGTCAGCAGTGTGGTAGAAATGGAGGGAAATAATACAGTCTGTATCTACCTGTGCTATCAGAAGGTAGCTCTTGTATCCATTTCAACCTTCCCTCTGCCAGAGTCCTCCCTCACTCCACCCCGCAAAAGCTTGCCCCAGCAGCATGCTGCTGAGTCAGGCTCTGCTACCTCAGCTATTTACAGAAGCAAACCAAGGATGTAACTGACTGCCTCTCATGGGACCTGGCACTCCTGCCTCTTCTGCTGGAAGAGCTACCAGCATCATTAGTGGTGAGCCTGGCATTACTCTGTGCTTGTGAAGAACAGTATCATTCAGGAGAGACAGCCCTTGCAGTGAGCCATGCACTCACTTCTACAGTCAAATTGCCTCTTAATGGTGGATGACCATTCAAAAAGAATGACCTGCTGTTAACAGCACAACTCAACCTGGCAATTCCTGCCAGCACCACATTACCTATTCAGGACTGTACTCTGTATGTTCACCAAGCAATAGAGATACATGCTCAAGATACCTGGAGAGTGCTCTTGGATTTGTTTTACCTCCCTTCTCCAGGTCATCTGTTAGCTGCATGTCCTAGCAATGGCTGAAGGACAATGCATTCTCCCTTTGTGCTGGGCACAATCAGGACCACATAAAGAGGTAACACCAGGACCTTCAACTGGTCCCCACTGAGTGCCTGCTGAGCACTCTTTAGCCTAACACCAAGGTACAGTCTCAGGGCAGGAACCCTTAAAAGCAGCAGACTCTACACCACACTTACCTTCTGTGACTTGACTTCCTCTGTGAGTGTCAGGATCTGTTGCTGTAGGACAGTCACTTTATCCACTGGGTTCCTCTCTTTGGACAATTCTTCAGGCAAGCCTGGGATTCCACTGTTCATCCACCTAGCTTTCCTAACCCAGTTCAGCTTGGACTCCATCCTCCCATCCTCTGGGGTCTCCTCCTTAACTGAAGGGAAATAGGGTTACTTTACACAAAATTGGGTTGCTGCTTCAGACTTCTGTATTTTGCCATGGCAGGACTCACAACAGCTCAGCAGAGAAGACTGACACACAGGATAAGGAAAACTGACCTGCTGGGATCCACAGGGTTGAAGCACAGGGGATCAGCTACAGTTACCCCCAGAATAAACAAAGGCATGAGATTTTATGGTACCTGTTAACCTACCTTGTACTCTGACAAACTATCTTGCACATGGTAAATGTCAGTTACCATCATGAAGAGGTAACTTCCCAAGCATGTAAAATGGAGTTGCTGAGCTTTACCTGTGAGCATGCAGCAATTTAACTTCTACCTCAAAGAAATACTAGATTGGGCTGGCACCATGGATGGTATTTCTACCTGTGCAGAAGGTTCCAGAGGTAGGAGATAGAGAGATACAGCCTGAATCAGAGACAAAAGCCAGTCTTGTGGAAACAACCCAGGAAGGAACCTGATACAATGATAGAGTTTTCATGTCCCATGATGACTTGCCACCCTCTCCCTCCCTTTCCTGCTAAGTCTCTATCCCTTCTAGAAGGTATCATACTCAGACCATTTCACATAGCTCAGTAACAAGCACCTGCACACCCTGCCTCCACTTCTGCCTCTTGCCCCTCATCTGGCTTCTCAGGATGTTCCTGGAATTCACTGAAGCTAAAGATGTTCTCATTGTTCCCCCAGAGCTGCTTGGAGCCACAGATATTGTAGACAGTGTTTCTGAAACAAGAAGAGATCAAGACAGGGTAGTGAACAGGAGAAGTCATGATCAGCCAGCGCATATTCAAACTATTCAATGCCCTACCTCTCCTCACATCCCAACCCTCCTCCCAAAACCTATCTCCTTGATGAGAAAATGAACTGTTCATGGCACTAGTGGATCTGAGGTGAGCAAGGTAAATCAGGAAGGTGCCACAAAATCAGTATCAGCACAGCAATGTAAAACAGCTATAAACCTTTCTCTGTGTGCTTGAGCCCTGTACATAAAGGCATCAGGCTGGACAGAGGAATCAAAGGTAAGAGCAGAGCAACCACATCCCTTCCTTTCTCCCTTTTCTTCCCCCACTCCCTCTCCTCCTCCCTTCCCTCTCTCTCTCTCTCTCTACCCCTCTGCCCCTTAGCTCATTGCAGAAATCTCCAGCTATCAATAAAAGCTCAACTATCAACAGCACAGTCAAAACTGCCACAATGATCACATTTGCAGCAGCCACAGGTCCTGTGCTCTGAACCATATTCAATAACCCTGCCTCAACCAAACTCAGTAGACTTTGACACAGTAAAGAGACTCAGGAACAAAATCACAGACAGACCAGTTTGTTACAGCTGCTGTTATCAGATATTGTCAGAAACACTAAGAGGTGACTTTACAGCATCATGCACAACCACAAATCCACAAGTATTTCCTGGGTAAAACCTATACAGAAAAGTGAGGCAGCTGCCTATCTCTATACAGGTCTTTTCCCTTCTCCTTCTGTGTTGTCCATTTGAAAAAACAAAACCAGGACCTCGTTTTGAGATCCACAAAAGATTCAGTGCCAGCTTCCCTATTGTAAATCACACTGGCATTTAGTTATTGTTCTCCTTTTGCCTCGTTGCTGCAAGGCTCCACAGCAGAAGAGGAGGCATTTCTGACCTGAGGGAACATACTGGCACATAAGATCAGCAGACCTGTAACTGGAACTTGATTAGTGCAACTTTCCTACCTTTCTCTGCCTCATCATGCACTTTGTTTTTCCTGAGACTGCAGCAGCTCAGAGATCTCATGAATTTAGCTGAAAATCAGATACACTACACTCCTGAAGATCCAGCCTAACAGTGACAGAGCTTGAAGAAATGTTCACAGAACTAGGGGAACAATGCAATTTGAAGATGAAAAGAGGCAACAACTATCCAAGCCAGGAAAAGCAAGGCTAGGGAGGGGGCAGGTGATAGGATCATGTTATTTTTAATCAAAGTGAGGAGTAGAAAATGCATAGCCTGTAAAACACTACAGCTGACTCTGATCCTCTTTGGTCCCATGGGGGAACTTTCTTCCTACTGGCACAGTACTGGTGGTAAAAAAATACAGTCAACCTTCCCACTAAAAACATTTGGCAGGTGCCAGGCTACCTACCACACCTTAGGCCAGCTACACATTTTTTCACTTATGTAAATAAATGACTGAGACACAGTTAAGGAGATAGTGATGGGAGTTCTCTTTGTGCAACTCTAACTGCCCCAAGGCTCCTAACTTGCAGCTCTGATGGAGCTACACTTTGCAACTGTAGACAACAGTGTTGTTGTAGGCAGTGGGAATACTCTCACACTAGAAACTCAGCAAGGAGTAGGAAGCTGTGCAGTGCTGGTTCATGTCAGAGGCTCAAGTGTTGTTTGCTTGGAGTTCCTTCTTTAGAGAGTACCCTACATTCAAGGTCCTTCAATATCACAGGAAAGTGCTAATGGATTTCTATCACTAGCCTACAGAGTACAGCTCAACCAGTCCCAGAGCTCTTCCAAGAGTGATGTGCAGATGCATTGCTGTAGGTATGCAAACCACTATCTACACTGAAGAAAGCTTAACTAAGCCCCAGGTCTGCCTCTAGGACCCTTGCTAAGAGAACTAGATGATGTGAAATGCATTGAAACAGGTGGAGGTTAAAGACCCTCTGGCAGGAAGTTCACTTTTGCCTAGAATATCCTTCAAAAAGCTGCTTCATGGTTCTCCCACCTAGGCAAAAGCCCCATTTCCCACAATGCATGACAGGCAAGAAAGGTTCAAAGTGGCAGGCCAGCATGTCAACCACACTGCATCTCTCCTCATGCACTTACTGTATCTCTGTCCAAGGGTGCTTAAGGGAGATGTTCTGCAAAGCAGTAGATGTTCGGGGTGCAGGCAAAGAGGCTGCCTTTAAACCCACTGCTTCTGTTGGTGTTTTCACTGGAGGCAGAAAGTCTTCACTGTCAACCACAGCTAGATAAAAACAAACCAGGGCACAGAAACAAGTGAGCAAGACAGAATTCCATTGGACTTTGGCTCCCTCACATAACCTGAGAACCACAACATTTTACTACAGGTATGCATACCATATTCAACTGGAGAGAAGGAAGAAGAGCAGGCTTCCTTAGTTTTAGGTCAAATTACAGAAGGTTCCATGTACAAATAGAGTCATATTTTCAAGGACAATCAGGTGATTTCAACCATTCATATATGAGAATGACTAACCCTAAGCAAACAAATTTTAACTGCCTAAAGGAATAAGGAAGGCAGTCTTTGCTGTTCTTTCCTGACATTCCAAACAGTGTTTGATAGTTTTAATGTGCAGATAACACTCCACAAACACAGTTTGTTACAAGTTTGTTGCCTGCTGTAGAAAATCCCAAGGTACTCAGAACCCTTTAGAGCAGACATGGAACTGTGCTGATATATAGACAATATTCTGTTTGGAGGAACTTCACTGGAACAGGCTGCCCAGGGAGGTGGTTGAGGCCCCATCCCTGGAGGTATTCAAGGTGAGGTTAGACAAGGTTCTGAGCAACCTGACCTATTTGAGGATGTCCCTGCTCACTGTAAGGGGGTTGGACTAGATGACCTCTGAGGTCCCTTCCAACCCAGATGATTCTATGATTCTATGATTTACTAGAGAGGAGTTTATTTGTTTCAAAGAAAATGTGCATCTAGAGAAAACTAAACAGGTGGACACTCTGCTTGTGCCCCCCCTGATGCACTGGCCTGTGTACTATTGCTAAGAATGCACATCTTCATCCCACCACCAGTAAAAAAACTTGCTTGTTCAGAAGCAATTGCAGGCCTCCCAAGAGAAAGGGGATATACCAATGTGCACACTTCATATGTGTAAGGAACATCAAGAAGGAATTAATGATCATAAGATACCTCCATCCACAGCTTGTGGATTAGCATATGGCCCATTTATGCCTACCTGTAGTAAGGCCAGAAGTTCCAAATATCAACCAAGCATGGATAGTTGGCACCTGCATCTAAAATCCTGGCCAAAACCTCTGTTCACTTACAGAGGAGAAGCATCATTCATCGCTGGGGGCCTTCAAGTAAAAGAAAGGCTGAAATAACCACACTTACTTGATCTGCTAGCCAGAGGTTCATTCACAAGCTGGGACCTGCCCACAGGAAATCTGCTCTGAGCGTTGCAAAATTCCCAGCGTCTCATTTGTAGCTGCTGCAGCCAGTACATCATTGCCTGTCTGCTGATTGCCTAACACAACACAAAAGAGGAAGAAAGGAGTAATCTTATCAGCATGAGACATATCCTAAAGGGCTGACCACCACGTTGCTGCCCTAGTCAACAGAAATAAAGGCCAGCTGTATGCCCTATCCTCAAGTCCCAACACTGATTTGGGAAGACAAGAGTACATCTTCAAGCATGGCCTCAGGAACAGAACCTCAGTGGGCCACTGACTTCATTTTAAAGATTTTTTTGGTGTACTATGCTCCAGCTTAGCACAGTATATATAATAGATAAAATAATCATTAGTAATGATTATTTTAACAAGAAATCACCCACAGAGCTTCTTAATAGTGATTTTCACAGAGACACAAATCTAGCAAAGGTTTCTACTGGAGCAACCACTTTAGACAAGGGAGCTTTTTTCTGTGGAGATTACATAGGAACTGCAGGACTCCTTAGTGATTTTAATTCAGCACTCAGTTTGGCTTTCACTCCTACTCTGTTAAACATCAGCCATCTCACAGGTAATTGAGTCCCAGCCTCGCCAAAACAATGCAAATAATTTAAGTCCAAATGGCAACAGTCCAGGCTGGGAGAACTAAAGTAAAACTCAAGCTAAGAGGTGTCTTAGCATAGATGTGTCAGTCCTAATTGGGAATGTTTCATAACAGCCCCCACAAGAAGATGCTACCCCCTTACCTTCAACGTAAAAACTCTACTTGGTGTTCTGATCTCAAAAACCCCTTCCCCATTTTCCACCTTGCAGTCAAAGCTGGCACTGGAGAGATCGATAGACCCCAAAGGGTTGATGTCCTGTGCAGTTCTGTAGTATAATAAATGACATTTGTTTTCATCATAAAAGAACCAGCGAGACTTCCAGGTCTTGATTGGCCCCTTGATGCCCAGCTTATTTAAGTAGCCACAGAGTTTTTTTCTGGCTGTGTCTCTGCTGGGTTTCAGCTGTATGTTTTCCAGTTCTCCAGAAGAGGAAAGCATCTCTCTCTCTTTCACTGAGGCTCCATTGCTGCTCCTGTCATCTGGATTTGACTCCACTGAATCGCCTGGAGTGGCAAGGGGACAAGCTCCACTTTCTGCTCCCTTCTCCATCTCTTTCAGGAAACAGAATTGTATTGAAACAGGAAATTCTCTAGGTAAATAAGTAAGAGCAGGTCCTGACTAGATCACCATTATAGAACCTGCAGCAAATGAAAAAGGAGGAATAAGTTCAGCTCTGGCATATGACAAAAAACCCCATGTCCTAGCTTTCAAACTGCCCAGCCAAGGTCTCCAACTTCAGCTTTTGCCATCGATCCCTACCTTCCTTGTCTCAAATGACCTCTACATGCCTGTTTTCTCCCTTTGCCATTCTTAAATTAGCCTGGATTAGCAGCCAAGAAGCAACATCACAATCTCAAGTGAAAAATAAGTACATTCTCAGGGCATACCAAATTAATAGCAATAACCAAGACATTTGAAACCACAGACAACAAGGTTAAGTAACAGTTGCAGAAAGCACAACAAGATTAACATGCTCTGGCTGGGCACATTCTTGGGTCTAAAGATTTCAGGTTAAGTGTATCCTGGTGTTCCCACTGGGTGTTCAACTAATATTTTAAACAATGGTGTCTGGAGAAAAATCCAGCCTTATGCACCATCCTTATAAATCATTTGTGTCAGAAGAGGATTGCTGTTGAACAGCCTGCAAGCCATGTGTTAGGTCTCCATTCATAGGCCTCATATGATGGATTATGAACCAGAGAAAGTATTTCTGTGATCCTTGCAAAAGAGACTTGTTGCTCTGTGGCCAAATTAACCTGCTGGGTTCCCAAGATGGAACACAATGTGCATGAGAAAAATAAAACAATAGGGTGCACAGTCAGACAAATTTTCATCATATGCAAATACGGCAATTCTGCCATGTTACTGGGTACTTTTCAGGTGCTTAACCATATGGCAGGTGTGATTTTTTTGCTCAGAGCTGCAGAGGCCCAAGACCCTAATATAAAGAAAGCTAACAACACTCCAGAAAAATACCTATAAATAAATTCTTGGGTTTTTTTTTTCTTAAGTAAAAACGCTGTTTAAAAATCAATAAATGAAAAGACTACCAAAGCCTTTAGTTCAGACACTAGTGTATCTGAAGCAAACATTCAAGCAAATAAATTCTTGCAGTGGTAAGACAGTAGGACTCCAAGTGCAGACACAAAACTACTGAAAGTGACAGACAGTTGTGTGACAACAGTTGTACAGAGAGTAACACGGTGGAGGACAGCAAGATGTTGCCCATGGAACAACTTATCCTCATGACTGAAAGGCTTATCACCCTATCACTAGCTAAGACCTATCATGCTTATTACTGGTCCCTCCTGTTCTGACATTAGCTTTTCAGAGATCTGTAGGTAATGTTCACTCTCCTTAGAAAGTGACTGAACTTCTTTAAGTTTACTCCCATGACACCATGGACCCTGATGCTTAAATGCATTCACAAATGCCAGGAGGAAGCATCTTTCATGAAGGTGCTGCCTCAGCTAAGCTTTTGAAACACCCAAAAACTTAATTTCCAAGATAATTTTGCCTAGTACAAAGGAACCATCACCAGGAGGAAGAAGCAGTCTCCCTAAGAAGCTTCTCTCCCTAAGAGGCCCGGAGGCTTTTACAGCAATACCAGCACACGGACGTCCTGTACCATATCAAAACTCCATCACACTTCTACCTCTTGTCACAGCATGATGGTTCATGGGTCCACACGTGATTTGGATCAAGTGAGCATTTTTGGTTCAAGCACCAAGTTATAAGGAGTCACGTTTGTACTGCAAAGCATTGTAGAGAAGATCTCACCTCCTTACGAGAAGCGGAGAGATGCCCCTGGAAGTCACCGTAGATCTACTGCAGCAGGTACCACCGAGCAGGTAACCACAGCCTCCAAGACAAGTCCAACAGCAACAGAAGAGGGGCTTCTGCCTCAGACTTCCTTTGGTCCAGTCGCTGTCTGGGAACCGTCTGGAGAGAAGAAAAAAAAAAAAAGACATGCAGCTGAAAGCAGCTCTGACACCTCACTTGAAAGAGAAGATCAGGGAGAGTCGTTCACAGACCTTCCCGCAGCTGCTGGTATGAGGAGTACCAGCAGCAACCCCCTCGCCCCTCCCTGTACCTCCTCCTGTGCCACAGAACTCCTCCCAGCCCAGCTGCACGGCGCTGGGGTATAACCGAAGGCCGCTGGAGCCTGGTACAGGGCTGTGCTGCCCGAAGCAGCTGGGTCTGGACCCTGGCACCCCTTGTACCGCCGGGCCCCGGGGCTGGGGGACCTCAGTGGAGGCGAGGGGGAGGCACCCCGGCAGCTGTCTGGAGGATGACAAGGGTGGCGTTGAGCCGGTGGACTTGCTCTTGCCGGCTGAGCTGTACCGGCCGTCCCCGCCCTGTGCTTCCTGCTGGGCCGGTCTGGCGACGAGGATCGGTGGGACAGCCCCAGGAGGGCGGTGGGGATAGGGCTGAGGAGCAGGAGGGGTGCGAGGAGGAGGATGCCAGCGAGAGCCACGGGAAAAATAATACAACAGCATGTCCAGAAAAAGGCAACGAAGGTGGTGAAGGGTCTAGAGCACAAGGCTTGTGAGGAGCAGCTGAGGGAACTGGGGTTGTTAGTCTGGGGAAAAGAGGTTCAGAGGAGACCTTCTCGTTCTCCACAGGTCTCTGAAAGGAGGCGGGAGCGAGGTGGGGGTTGATCTCTTCTCCCAAGTAACAAGTGATAGGACAAGAGGAAATGGCCAGAAGTTGTGCCAGGGGAGGTTTAGGCTGAGCATCAGGAAAAATTTCTTCATGGAAATGGTTATCAAGCCCTGGCTCAGGCTGCCCAGTGTGGTGGTGAGTCACCATCCCTGGAGGGATTTAAAAGCCGATGTAGATGTGGTGCTGAGGGACATGGTTTGGTGGTGACTTGGCAGTGCTAGGTTAACAGTTGGACTCGGTGATCTTAAAGGTCCTTTACAACCAAAATCATTCTATGAAATAGAAATAGAATAGAAAATACTATTCTATTGATTGATCCAATGCAACACACTGAAAGCATGCCCAGAGAAGGACAGCTCATGGGCTGGAGGCGACCAGCATCCCAAACCTGCAAAGCCATGAGGGCAGTGGATGCAGACCCACTGCTCACCAGACCCTACAGTGTGAGAGCCACAGCAATACAGTTAGCTGGTGCAAATTGGGTAAGGCAAACAAATTTGACATGGTAAAAATGGTGGTATGTGGTCCCACAGGACATTGGAGGCTGGTAGGATCAAGCTGGGTCAAAGGGTCTAGACTGACCCCTGAAAAAGACTCCAAGAGGTACTACAGGGAATAGGAGTGTCAGAGTGCCGTAACAAAGAGTCCTGGGTGAGCGAAGAGGCGCAAGGCACACAACAGAGCCAAGATCATATGCTCTCTGGCATCTGCTTCTCCTCCTGCTGACACCACCAGGCCCTGCTGGGCTTTTTAGGCATTGGGATGGCTTGAAAAAACACATCTTACTGTCAGTCCCTAGGATGAGTCTGTATGGGTTTAACTTTCCATGTGTACAGTCATAGATGAGCCTTGATGACATGACTCATTTCCGTCACTCTCCAGAAACACCCAAGTTTAGCCAACTTTGCCCAGTTTTATCCCCAACTTTAGCCCAGTTTAGTATCAGAGGAGCAAAAAGAACTGTCCAGATGTCTGGTGGCCCATCCTCCCTGTGGCACAAGCTCCCAAACTGTAGTCTAGTGATTACAGAATGCACATGATACATTTCCATAGCAGAAAATCATTTTACCCAAATTCAGCTTGCATGGCAGTTGGCCATCAGACTGGATCAGCACTGATGGGAGTCTAGCTCCACCACACAAAAGAGTGAAGAGTGAAAGTTATACCCAAGTCCTCCTCTCTGAAGCCTGAGCTGCCTTTTCCTCCCCCTTAGCTGTAGCTGGAGGGAGAGGACAGTGTAACAAAAAGGGTGGTATCTGGGCAGCACTGGCCTGCCTATGTGTAGACTGTCCTGAAAGCATTGTAAAAGTCTCATCCGAAGTTCCTCAACTAGTTAGTACCATCACAGCTGCAAAACAACCATCCTTCTCCTGGTGTTACCTTATGCCCTTTTACTGGCACAGGCATATGCACAACCACACAGGGAACTGAGCTGATGAAAAGTCAAAGCACTGGTTTTACTCTCTAAACCACAACCCCACGCGGCTTCCAGACCCAGGACACGCTGCATGACTCACGAAGGGGAAGATGGTTGTAGGACCAGCAGCAAAGGCAGCAGAGGAGAAGCGCAGGAGTGCCTGCCATGCAGCCACCACAGACACGCCTGCTCCACACAACAGTCCCAGTCCGACACGCGCAAAAAGTGCTAGCCCTTCGCACCGCACAGCCACCTGCGCCACTGTAGTCCAGGGGAGATGGGGGTTCAGCAAGAGGCCTGACAGCAGAAGCAGGCGACAATAAACGACCTGCACCAAACAGGGACGACACTGCCAGGCGCAGCATTTTCCGGTGGCAGTCCCCTCCCAGCTCGCACCAGGAAGGTTCTGATGCTTCCAGGAGCTCTTGGGAAAGGTTCGATAGGAGACTGCGATGCGAAGCAAGAAACCAACCCACCCCGTCCCAGTCTCCACCTCCCCCCACTATGAGGGATCACCGTTACTGGGTAGCCCCAGCGGCCTAGCTCCGCGCCTGCGGCCTAGCCCCGCCCCCGCAGCCTAGCCCCGTGCCGGAGGCCAGGCTTCGCTCCTGCGCCCTAGCCCCGCGGCCTAGCTCCGCCCCTGCTGCCTAGCCCCACCCCTGCGGCCTCGCCCCACCCCTGTGGCTGCGGCCTCGCCTCGTCGCACGCCTGTGTCGTCGGCTCAGCCCGCCTAGCTGTGCCGTGCTGTGCCGCGCCGTGCCGCGCCGCACAGGAGAAGATGGTGGCGCCGTGAGTGGCGTGTCATTGCCTGGCATCCCTGCGCCATGAGGAACCTGCGTCTGCTGCGGACCGGCGGGTACTGCGCCGCCGCCCTCCCGGGCACCCCACAGTGCTTCTGTCTCAGCGCCGAGCGAGGCACGATCCTAGTGGGCTGCCAACATGGTCTTGTGGAGCTGGGCCCCGCCGGGGACTCGGTGAGACCCGCCGCGCTCATGCTCGGGCCAGGGCTGTGGCTTCGGGGATGGGTGGCGGTGCCTGTCGACATTGTGTCGTTAGGTCTTTTCTGCCCGTAGCGGTGCCAGAATAAAGCGTTTGGGTCTCCTGTCAGCGGTGCCCGCCGGGAGCTCGCCTATGAGCCAGTCTAGGCTGACCTCTCCGACAGCTCGCTATTTGTAGTGGCGTTTGCGGGCTCCTGCTGCTCCCTGCCACTGCTTGCTCTATGATGGTGCCTAGGAAGTTGGCTGTGAGGCCGCACGGTGATTTTAGTGCCTTGAAGTGACTTGCTTTGCTTTGAAAATACTGAATCTACCTCCCGAGAGGGTGGTTTTATTGAACATGCGTCGTTCCTGCCCTTAGCCTTAAGCAAACCGTTGCATCGTAGAAACAACTTGTAAAACAGGAGCAAGAAGGCAAAGGGACAGTGAAGAATATAGGAGGATGCTTTTGAAAGCATGCTTTAGGAATAAAAAACCCAACACACCACTAAAGCAAAGAAAATGCTATTGAGCCATGAATTCCTGTTAGAGCTTGGTTGCACTGTCTTTTCTGGAAACACACTATGCAACTCTGAGGCATCTTATTGCTGTGGTATGGTCAGTTCTGAAGTTAGGTCACTGAAGAGCTTCTGGGCATTCCTGGAATCTCATTTTTAAAGAAGAAAATCTCCATTGAAGTCTGAAAAATTTATCAACTAAAATCTTTAAGAATAAAATTCTGAAGCCTGTCTGAAGTTGATAAATATGGTAGCTTCATTTGGGGGGCTTTTGGACAGTGGTATTTCAGGTCTTTACGATTGTGAGTGTTTTTTCCCAGTGACTGGATGTGTAAAATACTCATGCAGTTGAGCTAAAGAGAGCTATTTTAGCTGAAACTTAAGTTTTGCTTTACCTGAACATCCAGATGTTTTCCCTTTGATTTATTTTTTTTTTTAATGCTGTGTCTGTAAGGTCTGAATTGACCCCTTAGAAGTATTGGAACACTTAAGCAGCTGCCCATTTGCTTCTTAATGTTGACACTGTGGAGAAGTAGGAAAGATAATTAGCAAGACAAACTGAAGGTTGTAGTGTTGCCATTTATTATTTGCTCCCTTATGTGAGAGGGACATGTGACATTCTCATTGTCTGTCTAGCATTTGTGACATAAGAGGATCTTCACATTTTCCTGTGGATAAGTGAAAACACGTACTTGAACATTGGCTGTGTTCCGGTGCCATTTACATACTCACTTCTGCTGTGTAGTGATTTGTGTACTTGCAGTAGGGTGAAATAAACCCATGGGTGTTATTCTGTCCTTTCTACAACAATTCCAGTGAGGTGATGTGTAGTTAATAAGTCATTGTCCTCTCTATGTCAAGGTGACAAGAGAAGTTTCTTTGATTGCGGAGGGGTTTATGCCTGAAGATGGAAGTGGATGTATCGTGGGGCTTGAAGATCTTCCAGAGCAGGAGTGTGTGTGTGTTGCTACAGCAGCTGGAGACATCCTACTGTGCAATCTCAGGACAAAACAGGTACTGTGGCAGGAAAGGCACAGCAACAGTGAGGGATTTCAAACAGAAGGATGACACTGCTTTGATTTCTGCAGGGGGCAGCTGTATATTTATTACATGCTGAACTGTGGTTAGTCTCCCTTTTCTGGTCAGGTGAGCTGATCTTTTGGGGAGCATTGAACAGGGTTAAGGACAGAGTATAAACTCCATAAAAGAACTGGAACTGAAACATTGGCTTGCCTGTTCATTGCCCTAGTCCTGTGTGTTTGCTCAGGGGGCTGTTGGCATGCAATCACCAGCACTGGATCCACTGGACAGTCTTACAGAAGTAGGATGTTGCTGAGGCTAGGTACAGAATGATCTATTCATAAGTCAATCTGTCAATACATAACATCATGCTGAAGAGAGAAAGTGTTGTGTGTTGTGATTTGAAGAACATTTGGAATAAAAAAGTCCTAGAAAACACTAAATGTCTTGGTTAAGTAAATAGGACAGGAACTGAGATTGCTGATTACTGTTCCTTCCTCAGTGTCACATTGATGCATTCTTCAGTAAGACACTTAAACACCACAGCAGCACCCCCTGACATCTGCATCAGCTCCCACAGCACTAGCCCAACAGTACAGGTGTAGGTAAGCATGAGATGACAGTGGTCTGTCTGGGGTAGCTGTGGTTATTTGCAGCTCACCTGATTTAGTCTGCAGGTACCATTGAAATGTACAATGAACTGTATCTGAAAGATGTCTCTTATTTTAACTTGAAACACATGATAAGGGAATAAGAGATTCACAAAAGATGTGATACATAAGACTTTTCCTTCATTTATGCATGGGTCAGAGTTGAGGTTTAACTTCAGATTTTTTATTTCAAAGCTTTTTGGCTTGCTTTCTCTGCTTTAAAGCTGTGTTCTTTTGGTGCAATCTGGGCACCAAGAAAGAAGTCTTAAAGGTTACTCTACTTGTTCTGAAACCTTCTGCATGTAGGTGGTGGTTACTCTGCTTGTTGATGCTTGTTGACTATTCGCAGGAGCTTCTTTACCCAGAGGGTGGGGGAGCATTGGAACAGGCTCCCCAGGGAGGCTGTCATGGCCCTTACTCTCATGGAGTTTAAGAAGCAGTTGGACAAGGCACTTAGGCACATGGTGTGACTATGGAGTTGTCCTGTGCCTAAACATGAGTCGGTCTAGATGATCCTGGTGGGTCCCTTCCAACTCTGGCTATTCTGTGATGCCCAGTTAATTCCTTGAATGGCATCATCTTGCTGTTTATCACAGTTCTTGTGTTCCATGCCTTTTGCAAATCAGAATAACTGCATGACAGAAATTCTCTACCCACTGCTGTTGCTTATATATCCATGATGACCAAGTAGATCTGGGCTGGTTTTTCATAAACTTTGAAGTTAGTGCAGCTATGTACAGTAGTCAAGTTCAGCCTGCACCAGTTGATCAGGGTTTTAATGGATATACTGTCCCTTAACTGCATGTTGGAATTCTCTAGAACTATTATGCCTGTGGTTTGTGACTTCACTATTGTTTACCAATGGAACCAGAGACCTGCTCAGACAATATTAGTGTTAACACTACACATGCTGACAGAAGACTAAGAGTTGCAGAATAAAGCTCTTATCAAAAATGTGTATGGCAGACAATACTGTTCTCTAGATTATTTAGGCTTTCATACAGGAAAATTCTGCAACCATCTTGGGTTAGAAATGTTTCTTTTGATTCATTCAACACAAAGGGTAAAGTAATACTTGGGCCTTCCTGAGTAGGAGAGGATTTGCCTTGGTCACTTCACGACTGCTTGTGTGGTGCTCTGGTGTCCCTGCATTTTTGTGATCTGATTTTGGTCTTTTTTGCAGGTGGAATGTGTTGGCACTGTGGACAGTGGTCTGAGTACCATGAGCTGGAGTCCTGATGAAGAGCTTGTTTTGCTTGCAACAGGTATCAAAATCAGCTTATAAGCTTTCTGCATTTACCATTAAACCTGCTGTGGCCCAAATGTAAAACACAGTTAAGTTTAAGACAGAAGGAGCAAAATACAGTTAGGAAATTTAGTCTAAGACTTAAAGAGAGATAAAACCCACCTGATCCTATGTATGAGGTTTCATTTAATGATCTGTGAGGTTCTTTGGTGATCCAAGCAGAAGCTGTTCAGGCCAAAAAAACTGAGTTTTATAGAACAGTAATTGGTCTTTCAGATTTTCCATGGAAGTATACTTAATTTTGCCTCTAAAATATAAAGATTCCTGCTTGTATCCCCATGTGGTTTCTTAGTAACAATAACTGCTTCTTGTCCTTTGGTAGGAAATATATGTCACAGGCTCAACTTAGCTACAACTGTGTCTTGCCTAGAAAATAAAATCAGCCTCAAGCAAAATCACAGGCCTCAGGTAACCTCAAGAATCACAGAGTCCTTGAGGTTGGAGAGGGACTCTGAAGATCAGCTATTGCAACCCACTCAAAGGAAGTTACTTGGAGCAAGTTGCTGGGAGTTGTGCCCAGTCAGGTTTTGGATATCTCCAAGGATGGAGATCCTTCAAGCTCTGTGTGGGCCCTGATTCTGTCCATAAACCTTCATAGTAAAAAATTGTTTTCTTATGTTTTAATGGAATTTGCCTTACTTTAGATTGTGCCCATTGCCTCTTGTGCTGTAACTTGGCACCACTAATAGTCTGCCTCTGTATTCTTTACTGTACCCTACCTCCCACATAACATATTTATACCCACTCATTAGAGTCCCCCTGAGCCTTCTCTCCAGAGCAGTCTGCCTTTGCTCAGCTTCATCTCATGTGACAGATTATCCAAGTCCTTAATCATTTTCTTCACTTAAAGAGTTGTTAGACATTGGCACAGGTTGCCCAGGGAGGTGGTAGAGTCACAGTCCCTGGAGGTGTTTAAAAAGCATCTAGATATAGTACTCAGAGACTTGGTTTAGTCTTAGGGACATGGTTTTAGATAACTTTGATAGGTTGATGGTTAGACTTGATGATCTTAGAGGTCTCTTCCAACCTTGATGATTTTCTGATCTGTGTGACCATTTGCTAGACTCATTGCAGTATGTCCTTGGCTATCTTTTTACTAGGGACCCCAAAACTGAAGCCAGGATTCCACAGGCACTGAGTAAAGGAATAGTATCACCTACTTCAACCTGCTGGCGATACTCCTGGTGTACTGTAGGATGCTGTTAGCCACCTGTGCAACGTGGGCATACTGCTGGCTCATGTTCAAATTGGTGTCCCCCAGAAAATACAGGTCTTTGTTATTTTGGCAGGCTGCTTGACTACCAGTCTGCCCTGGTGCCTGAGTTTATTATTTTCCAGGTGCAGGACATGGCTTTTTCCCTTGTTGAGCCTTATGATGTTCTTGACAGTCCATCTTGCCTTCATGACAAGGTCCCTGTGGACAGCAGCACAACCATCTGGTGTACCTGCTACTCTTCCCATCCTCCATGTTGTTAATGAAGATACTAAATATTTGCCCTAGTGTCCAGGAGCATGCTGCTGGTGGCTGACCTCAAGCTGGACTTCTTGCCACTGGTAGCAAGCTTTTGACCTTGGCAGTTCAGCTGTTTTCAAGTCTACTTCACTGTCATTTTATGTGTCCCATCAATCATGAATTTGTCTATGATGCTGTTGGGGGAAGCAGTGTCAAAAAATCTTGCTAGAATCCAAATAAATGACATCCACTGGTGTCCTCTCATGGTAGAAGACTGTCAGGATGGTCAGGCATGATCTCTCCTTCAGAAATCCATGCTGACTGCTCACAGTCACCTTCTTGTCCTTGGTATCTTAAGAGAACATGTTTTGAGTGACAGATACTTTTTCTGAAGGTGGAAAGAAATTTTGCAGGTTAGACCAGAGAGAGATTTGAAAGTGTTCTTCTGTTCCAGTTTGAGATCTTTCTGCTTTGAAGGGTGTGTTCTCTCTAATGTCATATTAGCATTAGAATTCTTCTGTATTCATGTCCATGATAGAAAAGTAGGGCAACACAGCAGAACACTGAGATTTAGTTTGCTGGAGATACCATTGCCAATACTGTATTTAATGTCTACCTTGCAGGTCAGCAAACACTCATCATGATGACAAGGGATTTTGAACCAATTACTGAGACACAAATCCACCAAGATGAGTTTGGGGAAGGTGAGAGGTGCACTGAAATGAAATTGTTCAAACTGCTGGCACTGGTGTGTGGTGTTGAGAAAGTGAAGGAGTGGAGCTGAGCACTTAGTGGGCCACAGGAGACATTTTAGACCATAATGCTGCTGGGCAGCTAAGGGGAGGGCCAGTCTTTTCCTTGTCAGGGTAAATTCCCTGTCCTAGAGGAACTTTCTGGGCTATGTAAATTTCTTACAGTTTTTCCAATTAAACTCGGGTGGAAGGTGTAGGTGGCTTGGGGCTGTGGTTGGGTTGACCACACTGTGCAGAGTATAGTGTTCCAAGTCTTCCACTACAATGTTTTTTTGCTTCCTCAGGGAGGTTTGTTGCTCTTGGCTGGGGTAAAAAGGAGACACAGTTCCATGGATCAGAGGGAAAAGAGGCTGCACATCGCAAAGAGACGGTATTGTACTACTTCTCTTATGATAGGCCCCTGCTGTCTCTGTGAAGACATGTTTAAAGAGAATTTCTGTTGTTACCTGAAATCCATCATTTTTATCCTCCTCTTAATTAAAGGCAGCAGGTGGGAGTATGTAGGACTCTTTGTACAGAGCTCAAAGCAAGAAGATTTGTAAGCGCTGGTGCTTGCAGGTGTAAAGCCACCCTTAAATCAGTGCAACAGATTGTGCTGAATGTTTGCTATATACTAAAGTGCTGATATGACTAGGAGAAAAAGCATGACATTTGGCTGAGAGGAGCAGTAGTAAGAGTCTTTTGAGCTCCCAGAAGGCAAGTGTAGAAGGATTTGGGCTACTGAGCGTCACCAGTCATGTGAAGCAGCTCCATGGGCCTTCACATTTGAGGTCCTTGGTCCTTTGTCTGACACTTCTTTGCTTGGGTCTTCTTTTCTCTCCTTTTTTTATTTGGTGAAAAATCAGGTAGTTGAAGACACTCCACTGCTTGATTTTTTTTCTTCTGTTTAAGTTTCAGTATGAAAACAGTCCTGCTGAAACCTGGCGAGGTAGAGTGCACAAACATGAGATGTGGCCTGTTCCAGCTTTACTGTTAGGGGGGACAGGATGAGGCTTGGCTGTATCTGGGAAAATAGGCCTAGTTAGACAAAGTTAAACCTGTGAACAGCTGCCTCTTTGTGTGTATTCTGTTGGGATGGGGTTTTTTCCTGTGTTGTTCTGCAAAGAACTTGCTTGCCTTGCAGAACCCTGTTTCTCATCCCAGCTGTTCTCTGCCACAGAGGATGCCTGGATGGCGTACCTTTCTCACCTGCCTCCCTCCAAGGGGTTGTGACTCCTGGCATCAGTCATAAACAAACCTTCATTCACCCTGGAGTCCATCCTGTGCACAGCTGGACTACAGGCAGAGACCCTGGTTGGAAGGGAAGGATAGCATGTGATCATATGAATAGACAACAGTCATATGCATTTGCAGGAGGAGGACTGAATTTACAGAGGATTTTAATTCTAGTATTTCCTAGAATAACAGTCTGAGTCATGAATTTGTAACTTTGCAGCCTTAAGATGTTTTAGTGGATTGATTTCATGCCAAAGCTCTTGAAAGAGCTGTCTTAGCAATGCAGTCTGTTTGTTAGACAAAGATTAGTTGCAAGCTTTGATGCAACTTTCTTTTGTGTGACTTCAGGGAGTCTCACCTGCTTCAGCCTGGGATGATGGCAAGCCTCGAGTGACATGGAGAGGAGATGGGCAGTTTGTTGCAGTGAGTGCTGTATGTCCAGAAACAGGTAAAAGACTAAACTTACTTGGAATGCCAACATATGTAAGAGGCCTCTTAAGCAGAAAATAGGCAAGGCATGAACTGACTGGGGTTCTTGGTCTCTTGGCCACTTAAAGCAAGGCTTTTTTTCTCTTTTGATGTTCTCAGAGGCATTTTGTAGATGTGGTCTTCTGAATATTTTCATGGCAGTTTGGTTTTCAGCCAGTGAGAAGCCAGGAGAGGTTACTACTGAGTAGTTATGGTCTGAACTCTCTTCTTTCACTGGCATTAAAGTGCTGCTCAAGCTCTAAGCAATCTCTGGTGGACTCACAGTGCCAAATGGGTGAATTTGTTTGGTTTGCCATACACACTGTCCCTCATACTAGCAGCCTGGCCTTGCACACTTTTGTTTAAATACTAGTTATACTTTTCCCTAGGTTTTACACTAAAACCAAAGAGGTAATGAGCACATTTTTTCTATGTCTGTAATTGATATCTTCCATGAAAGGTATTACTAGGCAGTTTAAAAGCGTCAGTCCACATGCTAAACTGCACCAAACTGCACAGCTCTTCCTCTAGTTTGTTTTTTACCTTCAGCACTTCAGATTTGGGAGGATCTTGCATTTACAGAAAGATATTAATGTTCCTATGGTGATAGCTGGAGAGGGGAAGTGGCTGTGACTGAGCTATATCTGAGTGAAATTCCTACTCAGTTCCTTTAGAGTCACTCAGTTACTATGGGAGAGATGTCTGAGACAGAATAATTTCTTAATCTTTAACCAGTGCAAGAGAAGTCTCATTTTTATTCCTGTATATTAAAATTTGCTCTCCTACCCCCATAAAGTTAGATAAGCCCCTTCCCAGTGCTTTCTTACACCTTTGCCTCTTTGCTTGCTAAACCTGTAGGTGCTCGGAAGGTCCGAGTATGGAACAGAGAGCTTGTGCTGCAGTCAACAAGTGAACCTATCTCAGGATTAGAACAAGCACTGTCCTGGAAGTGAGTAGCAAAGCAGTCTGCATGCTGGCAGAAGAGTGTTGCTTTTTATTCTCTGTTCACAGTCTTTCATCAGCAACAATTTCATTTCTCCTTTCTTTGACTTTTTTTCCCAACACTTAAAGTAAGCTTCCGTCTGATCCAGCATGAGGAAGAGTAGCTCTTTAAACCCTGAAAAGACTAATACTTGCATTACATGAGGGAAGAAGGGATAAATTCTCTGTACAGTCTCAATGTTTTTTGATTCAGCTATATAAACAGGAGTATGACAGGTCCCTTTTCCAGTGCTGACTTTTATTTGCTCACCTGAAGGTATCATAAGTTCTGGAAAATGTCTGCTGGACCTATGTCTGTACAATGCTGAGAAAAACATGTCCTCTGCTGCCCTTTTCTTCATACCTGTGGTGAAAATGTGAGACAATTGGTGCTTAAAATGACAGCTAATGATTATGTGAGCAAACACTTTTCATTTGGCTCTTTTTTTTTTTTTTAAGGCCCTCTGGAAACCTGATAGCATCCACACAAGAAAAACCCAACAGACATGATGTGGTTTTCTTGGAGAAGAATGGACTTCTTCATGGGGAGTTCACCCTCCCATTCCAGAAGGGGCAGGTCAAAGTAAGTGCTATGTCTGGGCTTCTTTGATTCAAGTGTAGTGGAAAGGAGGACTAGATCTTTTCCAGACTCTAGGAGGAAGTTTGTAACTTAACACTTAGTGCTGGTCCTAGTGGAAGAAGTGACCTGAAAAGAGAACAAAGAAGACTGGAGAAGTACAATGCTGTCTCCAAGCCCTTAGTGCAGATGCAAGTCCCAGGGGGATTGTAGCCCTGTGGTGTTTCTGGCACCTGTGTACTTTCTATGAGGCAAATGCTTTGGAAATGCTGTTCAGGGTGTGAGTTGCATTGCAAGAATATGGTGAAATAAGAGAAGTGAGAAGGTACTGCTGTCANATCCAACAAGGAAAGATCAAAGAAAAATCAAAGAAGGAATCTTAAGAAAAATCTAGCAAGGAGGGACTGACCCCCAGCTTTTGTATCAAATATGACATATATGGGATGGAGTACTTTAGTTGGTCAATTTAGGGTCGTCTGCTCCTCCCTAAAGGTGCAGCCTTTACCCTGCATCCCCCAACAGGAGACACAAGATTTAGCAGTGACCTTGCTCTGCATACCAATCCCCGGCAGTAAATCTAAATGTTAGGCCGTATCACTGCTAGAAGCTGGCAGTGTCTGTGAAAACATGCTGCTAGTTTCAGAAAGTGCAGTTTCTTAGAGGAGCTTCAGCTAAAAAGTAAAATCACTGAACAGAATTAGTTCTGTTCTAACCCAAAGCAGGACATTCCACCCCTTATTCCATAGCATTTACGTCATACCCATCATCAAGTTATAAATCTCTGTATACAGGAAAAAATCTGTTAAGTCCATTCAGTCCATGGTTGCAGATTTTCATCTTCACGTCTCATGGCAACCTTCTCGGCGCAGGAAAGATGTTATGAGTTCATCATCATTCATGCCCATGGGTTGTGGGTTCACAGGCTCTCTTCACGTTGTTGCTGGACACCACTTAACAAACTCCTGTGATCACCACTGTGTTATCCTGAAAGACACTTATTGAACACTGTTAGTATTCAGCAATTAATATTTGGCAGGTCTAAATCGAGTATTCTCACCCAGAGTTAAATTCCCTTGAGGTACACACTGTACTTCACCATCTTTCATCATTACCCACCATGTATGTCCAGGTCCCTGAGCAAAAGCAATCCCACGAATGGGTTTGCCTTTGCTCAAACCAGGAAATACCCACACAGCTTTTCCTAAGAGATTCCTCTCATACACTACAGGGACTTTGTCCCCTTCCACTGTATGAAGAGGATTTGACTCAGCAGGACCAGCTCGATTGATGGATCCTCTGGTGTTAACCAACCAGGTGGCTTCTGCTAAATGCTTGTCAGTGTTTTCTTGTTTTCCTTAGCACCAAGGAAAGCATCTGCAAAAGACCTCTCAGCACCCAAAGGCAGTGACAGGTTCTGCTTCAGGTTGCTTTGCTCCAGCTGCAATACATGAGGGCTATTTTAGTCTATTAATCCATGCAGCTTACATTGTTGAAAATAAGGAGCAACTCTTGGTCTTGCAGGAGCATACCCACCCTATACAGAAGGAACAGTATCAGTAAGAGCCATGTTTTTTTCTGCAGGTTAATGAACTGCTTTGGAATGCAGATTCTACAATCCTGGCTATATGGCTGGAAGACCTAAGGGTGGAAAACTCCAACACAAACAGTTATGGTGAGAGCGCTGTGTGAGGCTCAAGCTCTTACGCTTGCCTGCAGACATGGTTAGCAGTGGGTATTCCTTTGCAAGTTAGGAGACATTGAGGAGGCTTACCTTCAGCTTTGAGACCCTTGTGCAGGTCAGGAAGAACTGGCATTTCAGCCTAAGCTCAAAGTATCTTCCAGACTGCTGTAACTGGCAGTGATACAATGGAATGCTAAAGGTTTGAGCCCTTTGCAAAACATGGATACCCTATCACAAGAGGAGCTCAAAGAATTCCAGGGTTGACTCTTTTGCAGATAGTCTGCTTTCTTCTGCTGAGTGTTTTATGACATAGCCCCTGGGCTGAAAGCTGGAACTATTGTTTTCATTGCACTTCACCAACCTCTAGAAGAGCAGTGCTGGTGGGGAGGGTTTGAGATGGGTCTCGAGTAGTAGTCTGTAGTAACCATTTGTTTTTATTGTAGTTCAGCTGTGGACCACAGGGAACTATCACTGGTACCTGAAGCAAAGTCTACATTTTGGTAGTTTGGAGGAAAACAAGTTGGTATCACTGCTGTGGGACCAAGAGAACCCATATAGACTGCATGTACTCTGCAAGGGTTGGCATTACCTCTCCTATGACTGGCATTGGAGCACAGACCGTGGGATGGGAGAGAATAGCCAGCATGTGGCAAATGTGGCTGTCATAGATGGAGGTAAGCATGGGGATTGCTTTGCAGCTCTAAGCATTGCCTTTTGGATGAAGGCTGGATAGAATTGTGGTGGTAGTTCTGTTTGCTGTGGCTACAAAGCTGTTAGTGAAGAGGATCATGTAATTGATGGAAGCTTCAGAGGTGGTTCAGTGGAGTTACCTGCTAAGGGCACAGCAACTGTATTTTCCTGTAATATTATTTGTACTTTCAGCAAAGAACCTAACAAGAACCTCACTAACATTTGGACTGGATTACAGCTTTGAGGGTTTTTTTCTTTTCTTCCACAGATAAAGTTCTTGTCACAGTGTTCCAGCATGCTGTGGTGCCTCCACCTATGTGCACCTATGAGCTCCAGCTCCAACAGGCGGTCAATCAGGTTGCATTTCACACAGATCCCAAGCACAGTGGAGACATGGCTATCCTGGATGCTGATAACAAGATCTCTGTGTACAGATATGGTGAGAGCATGTGGTGTTGTCCTGTTAAAGGAAACTCTCCCTGAGAATAGTACCCTGGGGGGACTAGTAGGGTGATGGTCACTCAAGCTTTTAGTAGTCACCAGAGAGGTATATCTAGTTCAGCTGTGGGTTTGTTGAGGGTCGAGGCTGGGCCAACCACCAACCCAA
>VWZX01008434.1:0-114191 GCA_013399015.1 Galbula dea | reverse complement strand
GACAGTCACTGCTAAGGGTACACTGAAGCATGTCTGTGGACCATCATTCAATCCTAGCCTGGAAAGAAGCTCTGAAGGTCTCTGGTTCAACTTTCTGCTGAAAGCAGGGCTAACTCCAAAGTTAGATTTGGTTTTGCAAGATCCTATCTAGTCAAGCTCTGAACATCTCTAAGAAAGAGATTCTGCAGCTGTTACAATAGCCACTCATGCCCATGGTGAAGACTTGTATCCTAAATCCATCCAGAATTTCTTTTGCTCCAACTTACAAGGTAAATGAGATCAGCTGCTCTTGCCAGCCTGTACAGTCAACCAGCTCATCACAGAAGTCAAAGAAGTTGTCCTAGCACAGTCTGTTCTCAATAAATCATGCTGAATGTTCACAGTCACCTTCTTGTCCTTCATCTGCCTGGCAATGGCTTGCAGAGAGACTCACTCCACTGTTTTCCCAAGAACTGAAGAAAAGTTGACAAGATTTAAGTTCCTTGGACCCTTTTACTTGCCCCTCTGAAGCTGAGTGTGCTGTTTGCTCTTTTCTACCAGGAAACTCTTGGAGTCATTCAAAAAAAAACCCTCACAATGACCTTCACTAGCTCCCTCATCCCCCTTGAATGTGTTCTGTCTCATGGACTTGTTCATGCCTACCTTACTTTTGCAAGCTTTTGACAGACAGGTTGGACTAGATGATCTCCAGAGGTCCCCTCCAACCCCTACCACTCTGTGATTCTGTGACAATAAATTCCAAGGCAAAGGAAGCATTATGTGCCTCAGTTTTTACCATATAAATAGTTCTACACAGTTCTGTGGCCATGCAGCAAGCTGCTGCCCTCCCTGACCTTTCCCTGGACCAGCTTTTAATCAGAGATGTTCACTTTCCAGGCTAGCTTTTCTGTGCAATACCATCATCATTAGAGCAGAGCTAAGGAATAGCTGCTGACCCTATCAGCTGCTTGTTTTGGAGCTAAAGCTGTTTTTCTCAACATGTTGTGCAAAGCTGCATGCTCAGTAAACACTAACCTATCCCACAGATGTCAGGGAGTCAGCAGAGCTGTGTTTATTGAGAGCCCTGCCACCAGGCCAGCTGACAACTGAGTGGGGGGCAAGGGGAAGGGTAACCCTTTCATAATTGCTGCAGTTCAAAGAGTCTCCTCAAACCCCAAAGCAGAACCTGACTCCATGTCTGCACAGGTTTGGGTTGGGAGGAAGGTTAGGACTGATCCATGCTTGGTCAGAGAACCATGCCTGGAGCTCCTGGGCTCCACTACTAACATGGACCAATACTAACAAGAACACAATTACATTATTCACCTCTTCTTCTTTCCTGCTTAAAATTCATCCCTGTCCTGTTCTGGGTTCAAAGTGGAATCTGCTTTTCATTTCTCTGCCTTCCCACATGCTGATCTCCCTCCCCTCCCTCTACTCCTCATAATTCACCTTCTCCTGCTTCCTTGCCACAGATGGGATTTTATGTTTAAACAACGTTCCACCATGTACCAGTTCCTCCTGATAAGTAAACTCCATCCCAGAGTGACTCAGCTCCTTGGCATGCAGGTAATTTCTCCAGCTCCCTCCTATGGCATTCCTTCCCAGTGCCTGCATCTGAGAGATGCCCTCTGCAAGCAAGCTACATTGTTTAGATGTCTTAATCTCCTGATGTCTGTGTGTGTGTCTTAGGTGGCTGGCTAGTCTATTTGCAGTGCACTCAACCTGCAAAGCTGGAATGTGGAGATTTAAGACAAGTTTTCAAAGGAGATCTGTCTTGAAAGCCTCTTACTGCCTTCATTAAAAGCCAGAGGCTGCCTGATCAGAGAAGTACTGCCCAACAGAGGTCAAACTTCTCCCAGAAGGTCCATATCAGTGCTGGTCTGGATGGAAGATGTGTGCACAGTGTCATCCATCTCCATCCCTCACAACTGCCTCACAAAGCCACTCTTTGGCCATGCCAAGACACTGGCTACAACATGTGGATCACAGGATCTTGAGTGATAGCCAAGGTTGGGCTAGATGTTCAACAAGTGGCCATAGAGCTACCTCCTGCCTTCTCCTAGCAGAGAGCTAGCTCCTGGCTGTTCCTTCATCTTTATCCCATACACTACAGATTGCTCTGTGCCTGGTTTTGATCTTTCCCAGCCCTCAAGGGAATGGTTGGCATGGGTTGGAATAACACCCTGAGGAACACTGCCAGATGTCTACACAAGTACATGTTGCTACAGACACAGTTTTAGACTTTTTTTTTTGCCCCAAACACATGTTCCTCTTGTTCTTATAACTGGAATCAGCTTGTGGAAGGAGAGCCAAGCAAAGTTTCCCAATGAAAGCAATCTTTCACTCCCCAGCTCTGGTGGGTTTGTGTCAGGAGTAGGAAGGCAAACCCAAACCAGTTAGGAATCACCAGAGTAAGAGTGTGCTGATAACAACAAGAGGGAGGAGGAGCACATTCCTTGAGGCTAGGTAGGCTGACACTGCAAAAGACATAAGTACACTTAGTGCTCTCTTCAGATGAGGTCACTGAGTCAGGTCACACTTCTGAGATATGAATCCCATCCCAGGTTTGGGTTCTGCTTTGCAGCAGCATGATGCAGCCCCTGGGAAGCCATCCTTCCACCTTTTCTTGCTCTCTTGGTCTCTCATTGCACTAGGACTGGCCTTAAAGGTCACAACTACTCAACTGGTCACCTCCTCATCCCCCAAGAAACATAAGATGGGCTAAATAAGCCTCTGGTTTTCTGCTTTCAAAGATACTTTGGAGTTCACCCACAACTGAGAGGAGCTCTACCAGCTACAACCTTGTCCATTTTTTCTCTGCTACCACAAAGTCCAAAATTGTGCCTTTTTTGGGTGTTTTTTTTTAGGTTTGAAGTGGCAATGGCAGATCCTTGACATGATGCCAGGATTTGGGGCTTTGAATACTGCCAGGCTCCCTTTGACTTGTTGCCTAAGTCACCCTGTATGTGGAGAGGTGACAAAAAATGTGGTGGATACATGTTTATCTGAAGGTTAGCAGGTCTAGATGGTCCAATCTAACCATGGAGACATACTTCCCCAGGCTGAGCTGTGCTGCTGAGGGCACTACTAGAGGCTACCTCAGATTTCCTTGGGAACTGTTCAGAGAACTGCTCTTAAAAATAAAAGTTTCAAAATAATGGAGGTGTTTTATTGCAGAGCTGGCTGTGATTTCAGGTGACCTTTCTGGAGAGTTTGCAGGCATAAGCAAAAAAGGCACTTGATTCTAATCTGAAGTGTTTCATCTGAAGGCAGATCCAAAGTGATGACTCAACCTGATGGGGTTTTTGCTTGCTTTCCTATTTGAGAAACAGAAAATAAAAAATTGGGGAGGAGGGGAAGAGAAGAAACCATTTCATTTTGGTTGAACCAATATCACTGCTTTGATTTTGACTCTATTTTCTGAGTACAGCTTCTGAGCCAAAAAATCTCCCCAGATGAAGACATAAGCTCCAGTTTGACACTGATTTTCCACCATCCAATGCAGACTGTGAGCTGATAACCTTGGGACAGTGTTTCTCTGTTCTTGTGGAAGGTATATTGGAGCAGGTATTTGGGGCAAACATCTATGCAAATGGGAGACCTCATTTCCCTGCATCAACAGCAACATCTGAACTCCTTTTGAAGTTGCTAGGACATACCCTGCCCTCTGTCTGCTATGGATATGACCCTCTATGGACACACCTGCATGTAGGATATATCCCAGGTACTTCCAGAGAAGGACTTGAAAAGGAAGATGAGCTTATGATCCAACTAGAGACATGGACTGAACTCCCAAGCAGCAGATATCTTGCTTGCTTTCCAATTTATTTCCCCTTTTTACTCTAGTTACTGACTTCTAGCCAGCAAATCCCATAGGATCACTCCCTTTAGGCACTCAAGATGCACTGAAAACTGTGGAAGTTCTTAAGAGCTCTTGGCCATGTCTGCTCTGTATTCCAAGAGGAACCTTAGACCAGTTCTCAGATCCCAACTCAGTTAGATCCAGCTGCAAAGATGAAGTGATTTTCAGGTAATGCTTCAGGAGGAAAGCCAGGAGCAACAAAAGAACAAGAGGAAATGGCTTCAAGTTGCACCAGGAGAGGTTCCAATGAGATATTAGGAAGAATTTCTTCCCCAAGAGTGTTACCAGGCTTTGGCATAGGTTGCCCAGAGCAGTGGTAGGATCATCATCCCTAGAAGTGTTCAAAACACATGGAAATGTGGTACTTGGAGACATGGTTGAGTGGTGAGCATGGCAGTGCTGGGTGGATGGTTGGACTCAGTGGTCTTGGAGCTCTTGTCCAACCATCATGATTCTGTGTTTCTATGAAAAGGAGTTTGTCTCTGGCCTGGCTACCTCCTCACACACTTTTAAGCACTTAAGCCTGATCTCTAGGATCAAGCTCACAAATCTGTGTTCACCTTTTACATGGCAAGTCCATGTGGAGAGCAGCAATGCCATGCTGGTGCCACCAATCCATACCCCCAGCCCTTCAATCACCACAATCAATCACTGGCAAGTCTTCCTCAGTGTCTTTTGAGAGCAGAACAGTCTGAATACATAGTGTTTGAAACTGTTTTAAAATATGAATCTCCTGGGGAGTTAAAACTCAGTCTGCAGCTCTGCTGGAGAAGACATGGTCCATAATTTGGGAAAAGATGATGTCTGTTATCACTTTCCCTCCCTGCCTAGACAGATGCAGGGCTGTGGGGGAGAGCCACAGGGGCAGTGTGCTGTTTACCTGGAAGGAGAAGAACATCAGTGACTATTTGCTTTACCTTTGTGCAAACAAAGTGCAGACTCTTGCTCTGAACCTAACTCCTGGTTGCTTTTAGCATCTACCTTGCACACAGTGTAGACCCAACCCTTGCTTCATGCATTAGCAGAGACATAATTAGGTGAGGACGTGCTTTACAGCTTGGCACAAAGAAATACCAAGACCCTTGGGCTCAGCTTTCCCCATCTGGTGGCTCACAACCTGTTCCAGCAAACAAGCAGGTCACCACAGTGCTTGGTGACAATGCTTGGCAGAGGAACATGCTGCTGGATCACACCCTTTTAGCTTCCTGCAGTCACTGGCACAACTCTAGCTCCCCTGTGCCAGGGCAGCACAGCAGCTTCCCTTAGCCAGGCTTGGAAATTTTGCCCTCAAATCCTCCATGCTTCTAACTCCTGGGGAGGTCCTTAGATGTGAAGCAACAGAAGGGTTTGCTTGCTGCCCTCCCCAGTATAGAGGTGTTGCTGCTCCATCCCTATGGGAAGAGGGAGGACAGGATACATTACACTGCTGAGTTGCTGCACAGTGTCTATTCCCTTCCTTACTGCTTTGCTTTTCTGGTTACTCAGGCTTTAGTAGTTCTCCAGAACCTCCAGAACATCTCCATCTAACAGCTCTAGCATGTCCCACACCTCTTAAAAGGGCAGCTGGAGAGACAGGGGCATCTCCCATTTCTCAAGCTGCTTCCATGAGGCATTTTCAGTCACCTGATAAATGAGGACAGATAACAGCCACACATGGCAGTTCTCTTGTGCTTCTCCAGCTCTTGGTCAGCAAACTGGGTAGCATTGTAGCCACCTGGAGGTTAAACATCCCTGTGCCAAATGTATAGACTAGGGAAGGTCAGGCTGGACATGAACCTTAACCAGATCCTACAACAGGAGAAGAGCCCAGCTTATACTTGCTCCAGGTCAAACCACAGCTACCCCTTGCAAGCCTCTCACCAGTAGATATTCTAAATGCCCACACAAAACCTGGTCACACTATTTTTAGTTCCCCTGCCATTTATATGATGTTCACCCAGAAGTTTACACATCCCTTCTCAGAGAAACATGGGGGACTACCTTCATCCATCACCTTCTGGTGCCCCTTCTTTGCTTTGTGTGGCCAACAGGAGAAAAGGGAAGCCATGCAGAAAGCCCTCAGCACTCTGACAGCATGAAGAGCTCTTTGTGGTTCCTTCTGGGTGATTTTGGGCACAGTTTTGAACCATGGAGACATTATATGTGTGGGGGGAAAGTTATGCCTTGAATTCTCTGAACTTTGAACTCACCTGGTTTTCTTTGCCATGTTGTTGTGATCACTGGTTCACCAGCCCACCCTAAAACTCCTCTCCTTGATCCACTTTTCAGCCAGATTGACTATGTGAAACTCATTCTAGTTTTGTGTTCTTGCCTCTGAGTTGCCCAAGAGGTTCCTTGTGCAAAGAGAAGGTGTAGAAAAGGGTACAAAGTATTTCCTCTTCATGAAGCTATTGTTCTTTGAGTTCTTCAATCAAAATCTGTGGAAGGGTAGACCCAGTCTCAGTGATCAGTATGTTCCTTTTATCTTCACAGACTCTTACACCAGGAAGAAAACTCTCCTGATTGCCTTTCAGCTGGAAACTTCCTTCAAGTCACTCATGTCCCCTAATATCCACTGAAACAAAGGTTTCATTTAACAATGCATCTCATTATGTTCTTCAGCTCTCAAGAGGATGTGAGTGTATAATGAAAACCCTGACCAAACAAAAGTTTATTTTTAATGGAAACATCTATAGAAGTCATCAAGAAGGATGTTCTTGCAACTGTTACTTCTCTTGCTAAAAATATCTCTCAGCTGGCATTGTATGATGCTCTCAAGCCCATAGAAAGCTCTGCCTTTGAGGACAAAATGCACTCCATTGTCAGTCCAGGCTGCAGGATACATGGTGACATGGGAGATGTTAGTTATGGTTGAAGAGAAAAACCCAAGGTGCTGAGAACTCATGTCAATAAAGGTATGTTGGAACTTAGAGCAGATTTCTGGAGGAGGAACCCTCTGTAAGATGTCTCCAAGGGATCTGGGCAGCCTCAGCAGTTGCATTATGCAACTCCTTCAGCCTCAACTCTAAACTGGGCAATTCCTCCTAAGCAGGGTTAGGGATTTACTCCCCAAACTCTTGGATTTTTCATTCCCTGGTTCTGTTGGGTGTGAAATTTTGAGGGTAGTACTTTTGCTTGCAAACAGCTCAGCATTCAAACTTGGATACTGCAGAGGTTTGGTTTGGTCAGGAAAGACACATGATGTCATTTAGGTGCACAGATGGAGGAGTGTGACCTTAAAAATAAGTGTCCAGTGCAAGTGCACTGAAAAATAACCCTTTGCTATTCATTTCCATCACTCAAGATGACTTCCAGTGCCACAGATATTCTGGGAATACCAAGAGTTCCTTGTCTGATGTCCATTAATTTCAATGATGTTTCTAAATTAGACCTCTACAGGCAGTCCTAAATGACACTGAGTTACCCAACCACAAGCAGATGATTTAAGAGCAGATGCAAGTGCCTAACTCTGAGAGGTTTCCTTTCTGTCCAGCCTGGCTGGTGAGCTCAAGATATCCTAACAGGATGCCAGTAGATCAAGTGCTTCCTGTGTGGCTGGAATCAAAGCATGCCCTAGGAACAGCCTCTTGAGAGACCATTCAGTCTAGTATTCTAAATCTTGGCAAAACACTTGATGAGTTCATTGTTTTTCACAAGGGATGGGGATTCAGCTGCTCAAACTTCTCCCTGAAGCATGCAAGGGTTGGGAATTTGGGAGATGGGACAGACTTCATAATTCTTGCTCCCTTTCCTTCCCTCTGCCCATTGCCTGCTTTCCTCCTTGTCCCAGTGCTAGCCCATTCATGCTGCAGCAGTCACTGAGGGGAGGGTGAGTAGCAAGCAGCTCTCCAGAAAGCAAGAGAGCATCTGGTTACTGGATGCCTCCATCCAGAGAATCACAGAATGTTAGAAGTTGGAAGAGACCTCTGGAGATCATCTAATCCAACCACCCTGCCAGACCAGGTTCACCTGGAGCAGGTTGCACAGGATAGTGTCCAGCTTGGTTTGGAATGTCTCCAGAGACAAGCACAGTGGAGCTCTGCCTTGAGGCCAGGAGATTCCAGGAGCATGGACAAAATCAGATGCACAGTTTGGTGGAGTTGAAGTGGGCAGAGAACACAGCAACCTGCAGGAAGAGGCAGGACACAACCAGAGAATAATTCAGATAAGCAGGGTGCAGGGGAGAAGCCAAAGGAGCAATTCAGGACCAGGAGATGCCAGAACCTCAGGGACACCCTGGAGACATTCATCTGGATCAGAGTCCTTCCAGTTTGATCCACTTTCTCCAACCCTCACTTTCTCTGTGAAAATCATCTCTCTCTGTCCCATCAGCTGCTCAACACCTCCAGAAGGTCCATGTAATTCATTCCCTTTTCTCTGGAAGTGTTCAAGGCCAGGTTGGATGAGGCTTTGAGAATCTCCCATGATGGTCAACAGAGACTTTAGGGCTCAACTCAACTGAGACACTCTAGAACATGTAGATAGCTTGCAGATGCATCAGATACCTTACAGAGACAACTCAGATGGCCCAGTAGTTCTATGATGAAGCAGCTGCATCCCACCTACTGTAGGTGGAATGGGCACTAGTCTAAAGTAAAGATCATTTTGAGGAACAAGTGACATGGAAGATGGAGCATTACCTGCACTGGCTAAGAGCTTCTTCACAAAGGGAGCAGAGACAGGTCAGGATTACCAGACATCATATGGGATTAGTTTGTACAGCCAGAGACAGTTTCCAAAACAAAGCTGGTCTGGATCTCCTAGCTTTGTGGGGGGTCCAGTCCAAAGCAGTGGCTATCCTGCCTCTGTCCCCTTCCCTCATACCCACCTCCTCCCACCACGTAGGCAGCTCCTTAACCTTAGGCTCTAGGCACCCACCCAGTGGTGATGTTTTGCTGCTGGTTGTTAGGTACCAGCAGACCCCTGCTAGCAAAGATGGAACCTAAATATAAACTGGCTCAGGCTCAGACATTTCATTATCCAGCTCAGAAAAAGGAAGCACCTGGAGGGAGGGGAGGGTTAGGGCTTGAGCACAGCCAGCTCTGCTGCTTGCAGGGAAAACCCACCCCAGAGGCACCAGTGTTCCCATCACAGCCTCATAACAAATAACAAATAGATAGTGTTTTCCATTCCAGTAGCATGTCCCTTTGGAATCACTGTCCAGCCTCCAGCTGGAATTGCTGCAGCAAGAGCTGCTCCACCTGCCAGCACCAGGCTGCCTGCAGACTCCTGTCACCACTCATCACACCAGGCTCTGCAGATGCCATCTCTCCTCACAGGGCTTGGAGAGGGCAAGCAAAACACCAAAAGATCTTGTCTACTTGCCAGCCCTCCATCTTCAACTGGCCAAGATTTCTCTCGTGGTGGGACAGTGATGGCTTGCAAAGGATGATTCCCTACCCCAATGTCCCCACCACCACCCAACTCATGGTGTTTGCCTCTTTTCCCCTCCAAGCCTCCAGCTCAAGCCACCTCCTCCATCCCCAGCCTCATCAAAGAGCTCTGTGTTGTGCCTCCCTCTCCTATTGAGGTCTGCACTACAAATTATCCTTTCATTCCTGCTGTCATCCTCTCAGCACAGAAGTCCCTGTCCCCCCTCTACCCTCTCCAAGTTCAATGCCAAAAAAACCTCCAAACCATTAATTTTTATCCTTTTTTTCCCCATGGACACCACTCCACCTGCTCTGACTTCCATCCCCATCCCATTTTCTGCCCTTGGTACCATTGCCTGTTCTGGAAACCCTCCCCAGTGAAGCAGGTCAGTGGTGGTGGGGAGGATAATACAGGAGCCAGCATCCATCCAGACAGCTGCTCCTGCTCCACAAGCCACCAATAAAGATTTTGTTTTCCCCTTCTCCCTTCACATGCTAATCACCCAGCAGCAGATTAGAGCTGCAGCCTGACTCCAAGGGAATGAAACAGAAGCTGAGGGGCCAGGAGGAATTTGTTTTTCAGTAGCAAAGGGGGAGAAATTGGGGAAGGGAAAACAAAACAAAGCAGCAAAACTAAGAAATGTGAGGACTTTGAAGAAGCCTCATTCTTTATGGTTGGTCACGTCCAGCCCTTTCACCATTCAATCTGCAAGTGATCAGGCAAGGAGCCTAGTCAGAAATCCCTGTTTTCTTATTAGTATTCCTCCTTCCCAACCGGAGGAGGTGGTGAAGAAGGAGGGAGGTGGGGGGGGAAAGTGAGATGGGAGAGGGTTTGGGGAGGGCACTGGGAAATTCCTGGCATTTTTCTGCCTTTGTGTCTGGGGGCTGAACTGAAAGGGAGGGCTGCAGAGCTGCTGGAAGACTCCTGCCCCCTCCAGCAGGGAAGGGATTGAGCTGGCAGAACTGAGAGCCCTTTTATCCCCTTCTCTACTTGGCTTCCAAGAAAACAAACTATGAATTCGATGTTTTTCTTTGAGGGAAACACAGATCTCAAGAGAATTCTGGGGTGTCCCTGCCACATCCCTTGATAACACTGCCTCTTTTCGACCCCCATGGCACTTCCCTGCTCAGATCTTCTCCCTGCAGCCCTGGGGACTCAATCTCTTCAGCTTCTTGTCTGATTTTGTTCTGTAATTGCCCTTTGCTGGGGCTCCCCTGGCTTCCCTCTTGACATGAGGCTGGTGTCCTATTTAGACTAACATTCTGTGCTGATTCTGCTCATTCTAGGTCCCCTTGTATCCACTCATCCCTTAGTCCTAGCATGATGAGAAGGATGATGGTGGAGGTTCAGGTTAGGGTGGTGGTGGGGGACTGAAGTTAGATGGCCCATGGAAATGGAAGTATAAATGCAATTTCCAGGTCAAATAGCAGGGATAGGATTGCTACTGAGGGAAAACTGGATTGAGAATGGGAGCCAGGCAGATCCAAGTGGAGCACAGCCACACTTACACCAGGAGAGTCTTTCTGAGGCTGGGTTTGTTTGGGTGAGTCAGAAGTTTCATGTGGTCAGGACAGTGTTTAGAGAGAGAGGTAAGGTAAGTATAGTATGATTATACTGGTTGCTCTTCTCTGGGGTCATACCAGATTTTAGAGATTAGAAAACAATTGTAACTAATATACTAGAAGAGCAAGAGCATTTACAGTAATCTCAGCCAGTCACACTCCTCAGGGCATAACAGCAACCACTGTTGGTCAAAGCAAAGCCTGGTCTAATCCACCATCATGTCCCCAGTATAACCAGAGGTGGATAAAGAGGGAGAGTGGTCATGGAGGAATATTCCCAGGGAGGAGTATGAGACTTGCAGCAGTAGATGTCCTCCCCAGGAGCTCCAGCATGAGGATAGACCCCAAAGAGGTTTCAGATGCCCTCTCACTGGCAATATTCAAGGCTAGGTTGGATGGGGCTTTGACCAACCTGATCTAGTGGAAGGTGTCTCTGCCCATGGCAGGGGTGTGGGACTAGATGATTTTTAATGTGTCTTCCAACCCAAACCATTCTATGATGTCTTCTGAGAACATCATGTTCGCTGACCACTGACAGATGTCCTCCAGGGTTTTCTCTAATCCTTTTTCAGCTTTATTCACAGAATGCTAGAGGTTGGAAGGGACCTCTGGAGATCATCTAGTCCAAGCTTCTGGTCTCTGTAGCATCCTGAGGCAACAAGAGCCATACTTGAGCTCTGCTTGGCTTTTGTTTGGCTGAGGGATGCTACCCAGCTGCTGGAGTTGTAAGGAGAGAATGCTCCTGCCTCCTCCTGCCCACCATGGTATCACTCTGGATGTTGTGACCCTGGGGTTATTCTCCTGCTCCAGCTTTCTCTTCTGTAGACAATGAAGTCCCAGTCTATTTCCTAGGTGGTGCTTACAGAGAAGTCATTCAGGGTCTATAATTGTTCCTGGTGCTTTTACCTTTCCCAGTCCTATTGTATCCTGTTGAGGTGTGGAGAGCAGCATTGTCTACACCATGCAAGAGGTCAAAGCCCCAGAGATTTACTCAGTGCCATGGGAGGGTTTGTGGGTTTTTTTTTTAAACATTATTCTTGTCTTAAAAACTCTCAACATGTATTTGACCTTTTTGACTTTGGCTGAGTGCAGGGATGACATTTCACTCAGCTTTTTCCAGGGACACAAAGGTATCACCCTGGGAATGGCTAATTTGGGGCCCATCTATGATTAGGCTGCTTTTTAACTTGTGCAGTCTTCACTTTTCACCATCAAACCTGGACTGTCCTTTTTCCTTCTCCCTGCAGACTACAAAATCCTTCTGCACTTTTTCATGCTGAGCTTTCAGCTGTCCAAATCTCTCCTTGTTTCATTATTCACTCTCTTTCTATTTTGTTTTTTTTTTTGCCAGATCAGCCCTGAAAAGCCTGAGCAGAAGAAGACCAGCAGAGGCTGGAGCTACCAGCATCACATCTCTACTGGGAAACTCAGCCAAGCGTTTCCTGCTCTTTGTTCCCCAGCTTTCAACAGTTAATTAATCCACTGCAGCTTGTGCACAAGGATGATAGCACACTCTTCCCAGGAACTGGATGGCTCCAATCAAATTGGATCTAACCAATGTGCCATCTCACCCAGAGTTTTGACAGAGCCCAGCAAAAGAGGCCAGAAAGCTCACAGTGGCAGGATGGCCTCACTCTGGATGTTCAACCCAAATCTTTCTGACAGCTAGGAGGGAGCATTCCCACAGGAGGTCTTTCTCTAAGCCACATGATCCCATGAGAAGATGAATGTGACTAACAGTGTAAGACATGAGCATTGAGATAGTTCCCTGAGCTCTGCCCATATTGCTTGTCCTTGGGGGGAGTCATCTCCTCTTATCCCTCCCAACCCCAGAGAAATCTGAGAGGGGACTTTATTAGTGCTCATCAACATCTAAAGGGAGGGGGCAAGAGGATGGGGCCAGAATTATTTTCTGTGGTGCCCAGGGACAAGACAAGTGGCAATGGGCACCAACTAGATGCCAGGGAGTTCCACTTAAACATAAGGGGAAACTTCTTCCTTTTGAGGATGCCAGAACCCTGGCCCAGGCTGCCCAGGGAGGTTGTGGAGTCTCCTTTAGAGACTTTCATAACCTGTTTGGTCATGATCCTGGGCAACCTGCTGTAGGTGACCCTGTTTTAGCAGAAGGGTTGGACTAGATGATCCCCAGAGGTCCCTTCCAACCCCTAACATTCTGTGATTTTGTGATTCTGTCACCTACCTACCTATCTACAGGTAGATGACAGCTCCTGTTCAGTCCTCCTCCAATTCTCCATCCACCTGGCACCAGCAGAGAAAAACATGCAGGACTTTGCATCATGGAGAGCTATAAGCCATGTCCAGATCTGTCTGATGGAAAGAATTACAGTGAGCCAACACATCCACAGGCTATCTGAGAGCTAAAAATAGGGTGCATCCATCTGAAATCACCAAGCCCCACCTCAACACACCCAGGGAGCACCCAACAGGACATGTGTAGCAGGATGTGTGTTTGCAGCAACAGAATGGAAAATGGTGAATGCTAAATATAGGAAGAGCTGCTCCCAAGCAGGGGTAGGTGGGGTGGAAGATGTGCTGTGCTAGTAGCTCAATTTTAGGCTGGTGAATAAGAGATGACAGCAGCCAAGGAACTGAGACAGGAAGAACTTCATTTATCCCTCAATACATGTTGTCTTGTGATTCTGTCTCCTGCCAAGAGTGACCTCAAGGAAACAGAGAGCTCCTCACCACTTCTTCTACCTCTCCTTTGCTACTCCTTTTTCTGCTTTTGACTGGTTTGCAAGGGCCACCTGGCCTCTCTGTTGACCATGCTCAGAAGATGCACAAACACTGTGGAGTGACATCCACAGAGAATCTCTCTCATTCATTGATGAATGAATCACAGCAAAATGAGAAAGAAAAAACTCTCAGTGACTAATTCACCAGAGGAGGTTTCAGGCTTCTATTTTCTTTCTCATTATTTCCTGTGATTATTCCCTGTGCTATTTAATGAGGAATGGTTGGTCCTACCCTGCCTGGTGCTGTAGAAGGCAGGGAAGCAGATGATTCAAACTCAGTGATGTCACTTTGAAACAGGTGAAGAGAGCTCCCAGCTTGGGCTGGTCACCACTGTGGTTTGGTTCTCTGGTTCTCACTTGTCTGAGGTTAAGCACTCCAAAGAAGACAACTAAGCTGGGAATTCACCCACCCAAGTTTGAGGGTGAGTTCAGACCTCCCAGGTTTTGGGTTGTCACCTGTAGAACATGGTCAATAAGGTTTCCTAGCCTGTTTTCCATCTTTGCCTTCCAGGACTACCTGCAGGCTGGGCACTTTGCAGGGCTAAATGCTGCTCTGTAATGTCATCACATGCAGACACTTGAAAGAGACAGAGAAAGCAGAGCTGGAAGAGGACAAGGAGACTCCTTCCAGGGAAAATATTTTGTGATTCACTATGTGAACCAACATGTTACAGCATCAACCTCTTCTTTGACCCAGCACCCTGAAAAGCAGCATTTGGAGTCAACATCTGGGTTTCATAGAATCCTAGAACTGTCAGGGTTGGAAGGGACCTTAAAGATCATCTAGTTCCAACCCCTCTGCCTGCCAGGGACACCTCCCACTAGATCAGGTTGCCCACAGCCCCATCCAGCCTGGCCTTAAAAGCTTCCAGGGATGGGGCTTCCACAGCCTCTCTGGGCAACCTGTGCCAGTGTCTCCCCACCCTCATGGTGAAGAACTTCCTCCTAGTATCTGCTCTAAATCTACCCTTGGAAGGAGCTGAGATTCTTCCTCCAGGGAAGATTCTTACAGGACAGCAGCTGTTCTCACATTCCTGGTTTCAGAGAGGTTTTTCCCCATGATCTAGCAGGCAGTTTGCAGTGATCCATGGGCAGCTTTTTACCTTAACTAAAGGGGTTCTTGGAGGCTAGGTAGGAATTCATCTTGTTCTCAACTGTGCCATTACCTCCTGGGCCATGAGAGGAGAACTATGCCTCATCCAGCTTTAGCCACCAAAAAGAAGAAATATCCATGCTAGTGTCTCTCTGTTCATCCCACAGAATCACAGAATATATTTTGGGTTAGAAGGGACCTTTAGAGGTCATCTAGTCTTCTAAGACTGGTGGACCACTGTCTGGAGGGACTCTGGATGGAGAGACCCACTTGAAAATGGCCAGCTGCTGGTAAACTAGGACCAAGAGGAACTTTACACTGGGAGATGCAGCACTCACTGGTTGGGTGTTGACCAAGTCTAAGCCTTTGATTGAAACCAAGAGTTTGCAGGATAGATTCCAGCTCCACTCTGCTCTTGGCAATTTTGGGATCTAGTTCAAATCATGGAGCAGGACAATCAGCCAAAGCACTCCCTCTTTCTGTCTTGCTGCCTGATTTGCCAAACCCTAAGCTTGGTCAACCATCAGAACCATAAGATCTTTCTGGTAGGGTCAGTGCTGGTGGTGGGTTCAGCTCTGGGTCATTTTTAAGCCTGTTGGGAAGGAATTCAGGTTTTCTTTGAATGGAATTGTGATTTGTTAGCAGAGGAATCAATCACACTCAACCAGCTAAAGAGAGGCCAAAGTCTTGCCTGTCCTTTTGCATCTGTTGCAGATGTCCTTTGGAGTGAACCATAACTCACTCACATACAGGATGCAGTGACATCATGACAACTTCCTTTGGCCCCAGAGATTTCAGCAAAGCTCTCCCCACAGCAAGGGCATTCCCACAATGTTGGTTCCAGAGCTAGTAAGCATCCTGGAGCAGGTCCAGGCCACCCCCCTGTTCTTCCCAGAATTTCCTTCCATTGTTAATCTCAACACAGACCTCAGCTGGAGTGTTCTTCTGGACATCCAACTTTCTAACCAGCAACCCTTTTTCATGCTGTGGATTCCCTTCTCTAGAGAAGGAGACATTCAAGCTGCCTCCTTGCTTGGCTGTTAGCTTAACTCACTCAGGAAGAGTAGCTCTGCCTTGCTGTGCCCTCCCTTGCACTTGGCACAGAGCTGGATCCTGCAAACCCCTCTGTGCAGTGATCTTCAGATCTTCTGCCCTTCTGTAACCATTGCACAGATTACTCTGTGGAAATCTCTCTCTCAGATGCAGAAAGACCAACAAAGCAGCCACATCTCTCACCTCCAGGAGCTCAGGATGTCTCTCTGTTCCCCTCAACAAACAGAAGGTCCATTTGAGATGCCCCAGAAAACCTCCCATGGCTTCCAGCTGCTGCCTCAGAAGGACAACCCCCTTCTACTCTGCACTTGTGAGATCTCACCTGGAGCCTTGCATCCAGCTCTGGAGTCCTCAGCTAAGACAGATGTAGACCTGCTGGAGTGGGTCCAGAGAAGGGCCATGAAGATGATCAGAGGGCTAGGGCACCTCCCCTATGGAGACAGACTGATACAGTTGGGGTTGTTCAGCCTGGAGAAGAGAAAGCTCCAGGGAGACTTCATTGCAGCCTTTTGGTACTTCAAGGGAGTTTATAGAAAAGAGAGAGAGAGACTTTTTACACAGGCAGATAGGGATAGGATGAGGGGTGATGATTTTAAACTGGAAGAGAGGAGATTTAGATTAGATATTGGGAAGTTCTTTACTCAGAGGGTGGTGAGGCACTGGAACAGGTTGCCCAGAGAAGTTGTGGATGTCCCATCCCTGGAAGTGTTCAAAGCCAGGTTGGATGTGGCCCTGAGCAGCCTGATCTTGAAGGTGGCATCCCTGCCCATGGCAGAGGGGTTGGAACTAGATGATCTTTAAGGTCCCTTCCAGCCCAAGCCATTCTGTGATTGTATGACAGTGCCTCCTCTGCTTACAGGGAGACATCTGCCACTGTGGCTGCATGTCCAAAAACTTGGCAACTTGAATCACACTCCACCCTTAACTTGTGCCTCACAAGTGTTGGTATTCTAAGCAAGAGCAAAAGGAGGTTGTTGGATGTGAGGTGCACCCTTCCAAGTTGCTAGAGCCATGTAGCAACCCTCATGTACCTGCAAGGACTCCCAGAGAGAGGAAGCTGAGCCACATGCCACAGATTATTGGGAATTATTGCCTTGGTTGTGATCTTGCTGCCTTTTCTCCCCACTCTGGCTTTGAACTCTCCTCCCTTAGTAGAGCTGCAGTGCATCACCCTGCAGAGCTGGGGGTAAGTGGGTGCTGGTGCAATGTAGGGGTGCACTTGCAGAGCTTTTTCCTTCAGGCTTCTCAACCTCAGAGGCAAAACTGACATTTTTAGGACAAAGCAACTCCCCTGACACTTCAGCCAGCATCTGTGAGCTAAATTCCTCCTCTTGCAGGTCACAGAGGGCTGAAGAACCTGCTGCAAAACAAACAAACAACAAACCACCAATAAACAAAACCAAAACAAAGAACACACACACAAAAAAAAACCCAAACAAACAAACAACAAACCAGAAAACCAAAACCCCAAACCCTAAAACAAAGCCAAACAAACCCCAAGCTTTTATCTGATATAAATTCCCAAAGTAAAGAGTTGTGAATGCTGCTAATTCTCCTCTGCAGTGCCTGGGAACGATCACAAAATGCCAGCTCCCCAGGTACCTAATTAACATCCTTAACCCAGCCAAGAGGATGTGGCTTTATCCTGTGCTGGAGCAGGGATGCTCTTCAACATTTGTTTGCACAACATCTAGCTAAAGCCCAGCTTTGAATCCATTTGGAGCTTCCTTGCATCCATCTAAACCATCAGAGTGAAGAGCAATATTCCTTAGCTCTAATAATTCTCATTGCATTGTCCATGTCCCAGGCTAAAAAGAGAATTTCTTTTTCCTGGTGTGAGGCTGGAGGCAGACTCCCTCTGGGCTGGCTTGATCTCAAGTGGATGAAGTGTTTGCACAAGGTCTCCTGGCAACAGTTTTCCAGCTTCTGGGCAGTAGGTTTGGAAATGGCTTCAACTGAATCAACAGTGACTCTTCATCTGTGGTGACCTGGATTAATAACTCCTGCCTAACCTGTCCTAAATCTGAGCACCAGACAGAAAGTCAAACCCAACACAGATCAGCAAGTACCCATCTGCAGCAGGGAAACATGGCACAGACCTTCCCCAAGGTGCACCCAGGTCAGCACTTTGCTGGGTATCCTGGCACCATGCAGAGGAGAGATGATGACAGAGTCATCCTCAAGGTCTTTTCTTTCCCAGATGCTGGGAAGGCTTGGAGATGTCTTTTGTTTGGCCAAAGACCATGGAAAATTGTCATGTTTGGGGCTGTTGTTGTAGGCACCTGCACAGACCTGCAGGAATGGTGAGGAATTGCTGGATTGAGATTTCCCCTGTTACCTTCAGCTCATTTCTCTTTTTCTCCATCATGTACCTGCTTCCAAATGCACTTAGAATCATAGAATGGTTTGGGGTGGAAAGGACCTTTCAAGGTCATCTAGTCCAACACCCCTTCAAAAAGCAGGGACATCTTCAACTAGATCAAGTTGTTCACAGCCCCAAACAACCTGACCTGGAGTGTTTTCAGGGATGAGACCTCTAGCATCTCTCTGGGTGATGATAGATGGTATGTCTTGGTGCAAGTAGCCTTTGAAGGACTTTGCATGTCACACAGGGTCTGGTTTCAGCAGCAGAGCTCCTGACTACATACAATCAGTCCCTACTTTCTCCATTCTCATGAGCAAGCTCAATTCAGTAAACTCCTGGCTGTTATTGTGGTGGATTCTTTTGCAGCTAGAAAGCTTCAGCTCTCCTCTGCTGTAGAGGTATTTTGGCCATATGTTGTGATGCAAACAGGAGTTTTCCTATCTCCCCTGCACTTATCCATCTGGGAAATGCAGGACTTGTCTCTCCATCCTTACCAATCTTTTAGCAATGCTGCATACAGTGAAGACAGATTTGATTTCTTGTCCTGCCTCACAAAGGCTCAATCTCAGCCAGCAGTTGCTGTGAAGATCCATGCCAAGGAGTGAACCAGCATGTCTTTCCTGATGCAGTTTAGCCTTGCTGTCCATCAAACATGCCCAATCCAACTGAAACATGCCATGATTTGTACTTCTCTTCCTTGGGCTGCAGGGATTTAAGGGGATTCTTTTGTGCAACCAATGTCCTTCTGTAATTCCCATTACTGCTGAGGAGAATGATGCTTTTCCACTAACTGGATGCATGACTCTGAATCTTCACTGAAACATGGGAGTAAGGAAAGAGAAGGGAGGCAGTGTTTCAATCAGCTTCCAGTTTGTTTTCAGTCTTGTTCTCAAATATAGCAGAGCTCCACAGAAAATATTTTTTAAACCCTACTATTAAGCAAGAAGAAGAGGAAATGAATTTATCTGTTATAAGCTGTAGTTCTTGGAAATAATATTTATATATCTACTGCATATTCTCTCTGTAGATCTCCAAACCTTTCACAGACTCAGGCCACTGCTGCCTTGTTAATCTTGTTGAGGTGCAGGATGCAGTTTACAGCTTGCATTGGGAAACTGAGGCACAGGAAGAGGAAAAACACATGGTAAACCTAAACCAGCAGCAGTATTAGAACTGAGACCCAGGATTGGGGTTCACCTCATCTGGCTGCAGTAAGTGACTCATCTGGCCTGGCTTGGGTTCCCACTGAAGAATTCCCTTCACACAAAAAACCCAGCATATTTCTTCCCTTAGTCTGCCACAAGCAAATGCCAGAGTAGGGATCAAAGGTGCTGTGATGACACAGTTTTTCCACCAGCTCTGCCATGCTGATATCCCAGAGACAGGTTTTGGGGGAGGAAGGAAGCCAGCTGTGGTGTTTCCTATCTCAACAACCCACAGCTGGCACCAGACATAAGGGAAACTGCTCCCAAGATGAGCTGAGAGTGTCAGCCCCACAGCTGACAAGGCAGTAAGAGATGAGGTATGAGTTTCTTGATGGCAGTGAAGGAGGTAGAGGGGGCAGCCACTATTCTGGGACATAAGGTTTCCATTTGACCCCTTCTTTAGTCTTTGTTTTTCTACTATGTCTAAAAAAGCACAAGGGGAAAGCAGGAGGACATGAACTGAAATGCTTGCAATCCAGAACAGGACAAGAGAGACAAGGAAACAGGACTTGCCTAAGGCTACCTGACTCAGCCTGAGCATAAACCCTCCCCTTCTACCTCCCTGCTCACTGTAACACTCAGCAACCCTTATTGTCCCCCTGGAACCTCCACAAAGCCCTAACCACATCCTAAATGCCCCAAGCTACCAGAGGATGTTTCATGGAGGGGTTCCACAAATTAAAATGACATACAGCAAGCTCTCCCCCATCCCTTTCCCAGTCCAGGCTTCCAACAATTCACCTCATCTCCACTAATTCAGTGAGCTTTGTTGTGACAAGGCAATGCAGTTAATGGAGAATGAAATTGAAGAAGAATGTGTGGAAGTTGCAGCTTTTATCTCTAAAACAAATAGTGAATTCCTCGGGGCTGCTGCAGCCCCAAACAATGAGCCAGGCTGCTGGACATTTGCAGGTTGCCCTGGTAATTCCCAGGCTGGTTTGGGCCAAATCCTTGTCAAAGAGGGAGGAGAATCACAGATTTATTAAGGTTGGAAGAGACCTCTAAGATCATCAAGCCCAACCAGCAACCTATCACCTCCATGCCACTAAACCATGGCCCTAAGCACCACATCTAGATGGTTTTTGAACCCTTCCAGGGATGGTGACTCCACCACTGCCCTGGGCAGCCTGGGCCAATGCCTAACAAATCTTGCAGGGAATAATTTTTTCCTGCTCTCCAATCTAAACCTTCCCTGGTGCAACTTGAGGCCATTGCCTCTTGTCCTCTACCTGGTAATGCAGAAGAGACAAACCCTTTCAGAGAGTTGTGCAGATGAGGTCTCCCCTGAGCTTCCTCTTCCTATTGCCTCTGGGAAGAGATGCAGAGTTGGTGTTTGGACAATAGAGTGCACCCAAGTAGGAGGTATGGAAGGTGTTTGGCTTGCACTGAAGCCTTGTTTGCATGACCAGGAAGACATCTCTAACACCTAAGATGCCTTCAGGCACCTATGTTTAAGCAGTGATAACTAGCTCCAACACCTGAAATGGAGAGATCTACAACTATCCTGGAGGCATGGACATCAATGTCATGGTCTGGATCTGAATTCACTCACAGAAAGGTACTTGTGTGTGTGGTCAAGGTGGTGACCAACCTCCTGGAGCATGTGCATTGCAGGGAGGTTGGCAACTTGCTGAAAATTGGGTTTCTCACTTCTCTTAACAATTTAAACCCAAGAGAAGCAGAAATTATGTCTAAGTGGCCAAGTCCAAAGAGAAGTGAAGGAACAGAAGGCCTTCAAGATAGGATCACAGCTGAGATCAGAAGCTGAGGGCTGAACACAGACTTTGTAAGAACTTTTGCCTCTTCACTCAGAGGAGTTTGGGAAACTGCAGTTGCCATTGTGACTGGTATCTCAGCTTTCTCAAAACCATTCCTGCTCCTGAGGCAAGCTGCATTTTGCTTCCTCCTGCTGGGTCAGCTCCAGGCTAAGGAACAAACCCTCAATGACACTTTTGACTCCTGAAATACATGGGACTTGACTCCATTACCCACCCTATGCTCACCACTAACTTTTCCCCTGTTCTTTTGTTCTCATGAACAGCCTCTTTTCCTCACTTCAGGGCTAGCTGCAAGCATCATTCCAATAGTGGTCCCATTTCTTTGAAGCTGTCTGTCAGGCAAGTATCACCCTACAAGTATTTTTATCTCTTGCTGGAGGGAGGCTATTTTGGGGCAGTTTGTTGGGGTTTGAGGGCTGGGGGTTTTTTTTGGAGGGGGACCTTTCTTCCTGAAAAAGTCACTGATGTTCTTACCCCAAGAGCCCATGTGCTGGTGTTTATCCTTGTCAAGGGTTCCTCAGGCCAGAGGTATCATGTCCATGTTCTGCTCTTTGTCTTCCACTTCTCACCCCGGAATCTAAATTCCAACCCTTATTACTTTGTGCCTTGTCTCCCAAGGAAGAGAGGTGATGACAGCCAATAAAATCAGATTACTGCCAAGTGAAATGATCCCAAGCTGGATCTCAGCCCAAGGATTTTCATGCTGTGCAGGTTTTCCATGGGCATTTTCTGTGCAAAGAGAATATCTCTGTGAAACATTGCCAGGACGTCTGGAGACGTCAGTCGAATGTGATGATGAATCTGAAGGTGGCTGGGAAGGAATTACATGGCACAGAGAAGGAAAAGCTTTCTTTGGGAGCTCTTCCCAGAGCTGAGAAGCACAAGACCATCTCCTAGGTCATGTTTTCTTCTCCTTTGTCCAGTTTACTTGTAAATAGCAAGAAAAAGATGGGGTTTATATAGGCTTTGGGCAACCATGAAAGTTACTTATGGTTTCCCCAACAAAGAAATCCTGTGTTATGGGAAGTCTTCTTCCTCCTGAGACAGGGTTTTTTCCCAGCTGAGTTACATACCTTAAAAGCACTGGCTCTCTGTTCTGGTCTTGCACAACCCTAGATAAATATTTAGCCTGCTCAAAAAGAACAAGGTATACCTGAGTCTGTGTGAGTCTTCATCTGCCCTGGGCTCAGTTTAAAGCATGACAATATCAAGACTTTAAAAGATATCCATGAGGGTTTAAATAATAATAATGCATTTTAGGGTAAATTCTTACCTTTTTGTTCCTATTTCTCAGGCAGATCATAGAACCATAGAATCATTATGGTTGGAAAAGCCCTCTGAGATCATCAAGTCCAACCATCCACCTAACACTCCCATGCTCACCACTAAGCCATGGCCCCAACCACCACATCTAGATGTTTTCTGAACACTGCCAGGCATGGTGATTCCAACATCTCCCTGGGCACCCTGTGCCAATGCCTGATAACCATTGTCCTGTTCCAACAGAACCTGCTAAAAAGTCTGTCCTCATCCTTCTTATAAGCCCTTTAAGTACTGAAAGGCTTCACTAAGGTCTCCCTGGAGCCTTCTCTTCTCCAGGCTAAACAACCTCAACTCTCTCAGCCTGTCCTCACAGCAGAGGGGTTCCAGCCCTCTGATCACTTTTGTGTCCCCCTCTGGACCTTCTCTAACAGGTCCATGTCTCTCCTGTGCTGAGGACTCCAGAGCTGGCCCCACCCCTGCAGATGAGGTCTCCCCAGAGTGGAGCAGGGGCAGAATCCCCTCCCTGCCCTGCTGGCCTTCTTCCTTAGGTCTATTTTAGTTGATCTGCTTTTTTCTGTTCTTGCCACAGCCCTCACCCACTATGGAGACCAAACACACCTTGGGGTAGCCCCAGTCTTCCAGGCACAATGTGCCATGGGATATTTTTGCAGTGCCTAATGGATGCTGGTGAGGTTAGTAGAGATGTTGAGGAGCTCAGCATCCCTTCCCAGTACAACAGGGACATTTTTGGACTGATGAGCTTGGGTTTTTCCCTAAGCTGTCTTAACCTGGCAGTTACCACCAAAATGTGCTGACAGGAAGAATGGGGGGAAATAGGGAGGGAATGTGATCTGTTATTAAAAACATTCTGCCTTTCTGCTACTGGTGAGGTTCATAACCTGCATCAACACATCCATTCCTTTATTGCAACTCGAGTTTCCAGGCTTTTAGACACTGTGTGGTGCAGTCAAAGCAAGAGGAGGTGAGGCTGGGCTGAGGGACATGGGATGTCTCACTGTGCTGACCCAGAAGCTCAAATCAGGACAAGAAGTCTTTTCTGAGGAAGGTAAAGAAGGCTGAGCAAGCTAACTCAAGCCTCTCCTCAAGTCTTCTCAAGGTGACCTTGCAAGAAGAGGAAAGTCCACCTTTAGCTGGAGGTGTCAAGAGAACCAAATTTGAAGAGTCATTTTGGGGAGTGAAGGTTATTTTTACCACCTCTGGGTCCAGGCTGGGAAGGGTCATGCTTTAGCTGGATCTGGCAGTGGAAGGGGGAGGATTTGGTGCAAAGCTCTGAGCTTATTTTTAGTCTCCTTGTAGCTGCAGCGAGCACTAGATAAAAAACTTTCAGCACCCTTTCCTCTCACCACAAAAAATGCAAAGATTTGATATTAATTCTCTCCTTAGGACTTTGGGCATGTTGCTTCCTTGGAGACTTTCTCAAACCTTGCTTAGAAAACATCTTATGCAAATATCTGTTAATTTATTTGAGTAATATTTGAAATCCTAGCTTAGTTTCAGAGGAGGTGAGGGACCAAAGCAAGGATGTGAGCACCATGCCCAGTCTCTAGGTCTAGGAGTGACCACTGGTGTCACAGTGGTGGGGTACTGCCCTCCAGCAGGGCAATACCCCCTCCAGCAACCCCCCCATGCACACTGTGAATCTCCAGGGTCTTCATCATCTCCTGCTCCAGGGACTTTGTATGTCACTAAGGGGGAAGAGGAGGGATCTGGGGAATTTGATTTCAGTGGAGCATAGACACTGGAGGTGGTGTTCCTGCAGAGAGCAATCCCAAATTAACACACACACACCCCCAGACAGGGACACCCAAATCAACCCCCAGCCATGGTAAGAATCCCAAATCAAACCCCATTTAGACTAAAATTCCAAGAAACATCCATTCAGATGGGAATCCAAAATGAAACCCCAAACCTCCATCCAGATGAAAATCCAAAACCTACCCCCAAATGCTCATCCTGATAAAAACCCCACTTTTCCCACATGCAGGTGGAAACCCAAACTGATCCCCAAGTGCCCATCCTGCTGAGTATCCCAAATCCCCCCATGCAAGGAGGAATCCCACCACCCCTCAAGTCACTATCCTTATGAAAAGCCCAAATCTACCCCAAACTCCAATGAAACCCCCAAATCTCTTCATGCTGTTGAGAACCCCAAATAGCCCTCAAGCCCCCATCCCAGCAAAACCCCCAAATCCTCCCCAGCCTCCCAATTCCAATGAAACCCCCAGGCCCCCTGTGTAGATGGGAACCCCGAATCCCCTCCAACCTCCTACCATGACAAAACTCCTTAATCCCCCCATGCAGCTGGGAACCCCAACCTCCCCAAAACCCTCATGCCAACAAAACCCCCCAAATCCTTCCATGCAGATGGTAACCCCAAATTCCCCCTCAAACCTTCATCCCAATGAAANGGAGAGCTCTCCGGGAGCCGCTGCGGGTCCAGCCGCGCCGAGGCACCATGCGGGTACCACTGCTGCTGCTGCTCCTGCTCCTCCTCGGTGAGTGCCATCTCCTCTCTTCACTCTNGCTTTCTGGATGCAGATTGAAAGAGCCTCCTCAGGAGGACCCGATACCGACCAGAGCAGCTCAAACTTGGGCTGCAGGAGCCGCAGAGCTTGTTGCTGGTTGCGAGGGGATCAGCTAAACACGCTACTGCTGCTGCTGCAGCTTCCTCAGGCTCCACAACGCCGCCGGCATGGGGTTTGGGCGAAAGCCCTGAGCCTCACGCTTCTCATTTGGGAATCCAGAAATCTTTTTAGGGTCCCATGTGAACTTCACAGCCTTCTTTTAGGATCCCATCTGAGCTTTACACTCCTCTTTTGGGGTCCTATCCGAGCCTCACACCCCTTTTAGTCTCATCTAAGATTCAGACTCCTCTTTTAGGCTCCCATCTGATGCTCACAGTCCTCTTTTAGGGTCCCATCCACCCAGGGGAGACCTTTAGTTTGGTTTGCTGCAGCCTCTGCCAGGTGCTGCATATCTGGTTATGAGCCCTCACCCCTGGTTTGTGAAGGTGATGTGGAAAAAGAAAGGGAAAAAACACTGGTGGGAAACAGCAATTCCCTGGTGGAAGTCGATGGTGAGGTTGGAAAAAGGATAAACTTCTGGAGACCCTTGGCAGCTGTGGACCTAGAGTGGGATACGTTGTGCTGGGGAGGTTTTTGGGAGTGGAGATGGTGTCTTGGGTCCTGTGATAGTGCTGGAGTTAAGGGAGCTGGGGGAATGGTGCAGTGGGAGGTCTGGAGTGGTTGTTTGGAGACATGGCCATAAACTGCACTAAAAAAGTAGTGGAGAGAGGAAATGCATTGATTAGTTCAGAAGTGAATCAAGGCAGGGAGGAGTGGGATGGTTATTGCCTGTGTTCAGGGAGGGGAGAAAATAACAAAGAACACAAAAGACTAAAAATCAAATCATTTAAAAAGCAAAATAAACCAATTAAAGTAAAATAAAATCATAAACATAAAATAAAAATACAATAAGACAGGAGAAGGTGGAAGCTTGCTTTGGGTCATGTCTCCCAGCAGAACTTCTGCTGAGCTGAAAGTGCTTTTTATTCAAGGCAACAAAAGCTGGGAGATGCTCTGGAGGTAAAAGCCCAAGTGGAGGCAGGGCCCTGGAGGTTTGCTTAACTGTGGGGTGGTTTCACTGTGGTCTGGTTTATTCCTGCTCCTCTCTTGGGACTTGTGGTGCTGGAGCTCAGGGTGTGGGGGGAAGCAGGTGTAAAAAGTCCCACCTCTCCCTGATGCCAATGTGGGCTTTGCAAGAGATTTCTTCTTCCCAATAAAACTCAAGAAGCCTCAGTCCTGTTCATATGGGCATAAAGTAGGAGTTGTTAATGCAGTTTTTCTTGTGCTGGCCAAAAATCAGCTGACTTTGCCTTTGCAGAGGGTTTAGTTCTGGTTTTATGTGCTGGGATTGATACCAACCAGGCTTTCAGCAGGAGGATGATGGTGGGACCTGTTTCTGTAGACCTCTCAAGTGATCCTATTACAGTTTTCTGGGAAATTACTTGATTAGATCCTTCAAATCAGTGTTTTCTGTCATTCCTTTGCTACTCTTGAGTTATGAAATTAAGCTCCTTAGAGGCACTTTTCTGTTGCTGCCTGGGTATTGCCACCAGGAATTTCTCCCTTAGGGGCCAAAGGAGGCATCTCACTTCATGGGATGCTTGGGGTGGGAGTCCCAGCAGTGCTTAACTCTACAGCTAATATCTGCTGCCATCATCTGAATTACTCAAAACCTAGAATTCACCCTCTCTTGCCCTGAGAATTCATCCCCTTTTTTTTTGGCCCCTAGAATTCTTTTATTCTCATCCCTAAAATGGGAAGAAGTTGAGTTTGTAAATGAAACTGTTCAGATCTTTGGTATCTTCAAAACCAGTATGTAGAGGAGATGGAGTGAACATGGCATGGGGTAAATAACATCTTTAAATTCAGGCAGCCTAGGAGAGGCTCAGAGTGACCTCTTACAGTGTCTTCACAGGACATTTTATGTTATTTATTCTTTCTCTGTGTTAGACCTCCTCTTCCACAGAGGATATGAGAGCAAAATTGCATCAGGAAGAGAAAAATGATACTTCTTATCCTCTGCTGATAAAAAAGAGCTTCTGCTTAAACCTGTCCTGGGGGCAAAAAAAAAAGGCCAGGCAGGGGCTTTGGGGGAGATCAACCCTTTGTCCAGCTCAAAACAAACCTTAGATGGATAGGGTTTAAAATCCTTGTTGCCAAAACACCTCTTTTCATTCCCAAAGCTGCTGTGCTGTGGCTCCCTGGTACTGGGAGATGATGTTTGTTCAAGAGAGGCTGTCAAAGAGGAGCACTTTTAAATGTCCATTTTCTCCCTTGAAGGCTAATCTTGGCAGGAGCAGGCAACAGGGGCCATGCCCACAGGAGGTGAAAATAAATTGTTAAGCAGAGAGGTTTAAGATCAGAGTTGTCTTCTTATACATTTGCTGTTGGAGGAACTTCCATGCAACCTTTCACAAGTTGTTTTAGCAGTTAAATTCCCTTTAAATTCCCAGTGGCAAAGCAGCTAGGGTAACAAGACCCTGTGGGTCTGTTTATCAGGCTTAATTAAAGAGTTGTTTGTGAAGCATTGGAAGATCCTTGGATGAAAGGAGCTGGAATCATGCAATCCACTGCTTTAATTCCAGAGAGCTGCTGTAAAGGCTCATGATGAGGATGTAGGTGATCTGTTGTGTTGGCAGTGATGGGAGACCAGCTGGAAATATCTGCTGTCAGCATTTGCAGGGAGGCTGGGGTTGCACTTTGGTTATTATTTGCCCTATAAATCATGGGGTTTCCCCTCCTCATCTGCACCTTCTAAAAGACCTAAGCCTGTTGACATAAGCTCTGGGCTGTTTTGGGGCTGTGGCTCCAAGGACTGACAGAGGTTAATTACAGCCAGTGAGGATCCCTCAGGCTGGGTCGTGGCCCTTGTGTTACTCTGGGTGTTGTATCTCTACATGAGAGCAGAGAGAAGCTGCTGGGGTTTGGGTGCAGGACCTCATCCATCCCACCTGCTCACACCTGTCCTGAATTTTGCCCCCTTCTCCATGATGCTGGACTAGGTGGCTCCTTTGCTTGGTTGCCAAGGACCCACCACAGCCCTGCAGGGTGAAAGAGGCTGGGATGAGTGGGGCTTGATCCTTGTAGGATAATGCCCTGGGGAGCTGAGACCCCACCATAACACCCAGCTGTGCTGCCCTCTCCTACAGGGGAGGGTGTGCTCAAACCCCAAGCCCAGGTGCCTTCAGTAGGTCTATCACCTCCAACTTGAGCTTTTCTATCTTCAGGTGGTCCAAGCAACAGCAGGACCAAGCACTTAGCAAAGGAACCCCCGTGGGTGTGCAGAAATCCCTCCTCTCCCAGCTGCTGAGCTGTTGGGGAGAGAAACACATAGGCAGAAACGTGCAGTGACACAGAGCCACCCTCAGCTCTGCCAAGAGCTGACCTTCATGGAGGGGGTTTGAACTTTGCAGGAATCCAGGTGGCCCAGTTTGGTTCATTCCCTGTGTGCAGGCATGTGAAATCTGGCAAACCCTCTGAGGAGTTTTCACAGGCTTCTGCCAACTTCCTCATCCAGAGCCTGTTTACATGCACAGCTTCTTCCATAACTGGGCCCATCTCCACCTGAGGATGTTGTTGCTGAATTCTTGCAATGCCTGCCCTTGCTTTCCCAGAGACTCCCCTGACCTAGCTGGGCTTTTTTTTTTTCTTGTTTGGTTTGGTTTGGTTTTGATTTTAAAAATCTAATGAATGCACAGAGTTATCTGGCATTTGTCACTCTCCAGCTACCTGCACTCAGTTCACCACAACTGCCAGGACTTCACCAGATACAGAATCACAGAATCATGAAGGTTGGAAGAGACCTTTAAGATCATCAAGTCCAACCAGCAACCTATCACCACCATACCATTAAACCACATCCCTCAGCACCACATCTACACAGCTTTTAAAGCCCTCTAGGGATAGTGACTCCACCACTGCCTTGGGCAGCCTGGGCCAATGCTTAACAACTCTTTCAGGGAAGGAATTGTTCCTAATGTCCAACCTAAACCTTCCCTGGGGTGCAACTTGAGGCCATTTCCTCTTGTCCTCTCACTGGTAACTCCAAACTGCCTGCTGTGATGGTGTCCTGCACCCCAGGGTTGCTTGCTTATTTGGGATGGACAGGGACAGTTCACCTGAGCTTCATTAGGTTTTAATAGCTCTAATTGTCTGTTGTGGCACTGGGCTGAAGCCTCCTGGTGTTTTGCTCTCCAGGTCCTTGAGGAATATGTAGCTCCACTTCCTAGGTAGAGGCAGGAAGGATGGGCTCTGCCTGTATCACAGCTCCAGTTTTGAGGTGCATAAGCTTTGGGACTATCCTATATCCAAAAACATGTTACTTTGGAGCTAAACAGCCCTGTCTGAGAAGGTAGACAGAGCTGGGGAGAAAAAGATGAGCTTCCTTGTTATGGTACAAAACCTATGTATGATCTGTTATGATCTGAAGAGCTGAAATGCTGTTTAAAGGGCTGGTTGTGCTGTGGTTCCTGTCTCTATTTTGCATGTGTCTGCTTAGACTGTGTGCTGTTTGGTGGAGAGACTGTGCTGTGAGTGTTCAGGGATGGGGAGATGCTCTCAGTTGAGGTCTCCAGGGCTGCTGCAGTACAAATAGCATCAATGAAGGCCTGATGAGTAGGGGGCAGCAGTGCAACAGCAGCTTGCCATGGCCAGAAGCTACCTTGCAATGCTGGAAGAATTCACAGGTCATACTTAAAAGGCTTTTATAATGACATCTAGTGAATGTGGAACTTGACTCTGTGCTGTGATTCATGAGGAGCTGCTGACTTTGCAATGCTTGTTTCTACCCCTGCACAGTGTGACCACCTGGGGCCATGCTGATGCAGTGGTGTTTATCTTCTAGCTAGACTCCCAGGTGATAGGTGTCAGTGTCCTTAACTCCTTCCTTCATATATCTAGTCTAAATCTCCCTGTTTTAGTTTCAAACCATCACCCCTTGTCCTGTCACAACAGGCCTTGCTAAAAAGATTAAGACAATCTTTCTTGCAGTCCCAATTAAGTACTGAGAGGCCACAAGAAGGTCTTCCTGGAGCCTTCTCTTCTCCAGGCTGAACAACCCCACCTCTCTCAGCCTGTCCTCACAGCAGAGAGGTTCCAACCCTCAGATCATTTTTGTGGCCTCATCTGGACCCTCTCCAACAGGTCCATATCTGTCCATGCTGACGACTCCAGAGCTGGCCCCAACACTGCAGTTGGGGTCTCCTCAGGGGGGAGGAGAGGTGGAGAATATGCATGCATGCACATATTCACTTGACCTGAGCCATAGTGTGTCTCAGAGTCAGCCTTCAGTACTGGATATTGCTGAGAGCCTTTGAGAAGCAGCAAATGCCAGGATGTCCCATCAACCTTAAAGAGAAGACAATCCACTCTCCTTCAAGAGAGAGAGTGAAGTTACTCCAACCCCCAAAGGCACCAATATTCTCCATTGATTGGTTGCTTCTTGGGTCCCAGGTCTCTCCCTGAAGATTTTCTCAGCACTAAATGTGGCTGCTTTGCAGATGTTTGCAGCCCACACTGCTCTGCCTGTTACAGGCACCTTCTCTGTCCCATAAATAATATGTCTCACCACTTGCTTGGCTGCAGGCCACCAGCAGATGCTAGTGACACTCTGGTGACAAAGTATTGTAAGAAGAGAGGGAGAATGCAAAAGACTTAGTAAAATGAAGTCAGTGTAATCACAGAACCATCAAGTTTGGAAGAGATCATCAAGTCTAACCACCAACCTATCCCCACCATGCCACTAAACCATGGCCCTAAGCACCACAGCTAGATGTTATCTGAAGCCCTTCAGGGATGGTGACTCCACCACTGCACTGGGTAGCCTGAGCCAATGCCTCAATATCTAGTGTAGAGCAGAAGAGGTTTTATTTTGGGTGATGGGAATCCAGCACTGCTGAAGGAACCTGCTTTTAAATGTGGTTCCACCATAAACCAGCTGTGGGAAGGGAATGTGCCAGCTTGAAATTTGACTTTCAGCATGACTCAACTTGAGTGTAATGTCCAAGGTCCCACCTCTGGGACTGGGTGGCAGCAGAAAGGGAATGGGCCCTGGTTTGGGCAAGCTGGGATGAGCTGCCTTGTGGAGGAAGGGAAAACTGGGAATCCTGGTGGTGCCAGATCTTCTGCAGCTGTGGGGAAAGTTGCTTTTTCCTTCCACTGAGAGACCCAAGATAATGCCATGTATCTTCAGATACTTAACCAAGGTATTTAAGGTTGGAGCTGAGCTGTCCTTGAATCCAGTTGCTGTTAGTGGAGAGAGAAAGAGAGAGAGGGGCATCTTCTGCAGGCAGTTCAGAAGTGTCTAGGGATGGTTTGGCTCCTAGAGATGTTTGTCTCCATATGTGATCCCCAACAGGGTCTGATGTGACACCAGAAACATCCAGGAATCCTTTCTGTTGCATAACAGTATCTTTATTTGCTTAAAAAAAAGTGGGATTCAGAAGTTGGAAGAACTATTTGGTGGTGGGTTAGGAGTACAATGGAAAGGGAGATAAGAAGGACATGGTCTTTGAGTTTGCAGACCTGTTTGAAACCAGGTGTTGGACAGATACCTTGGAAAAGAAGGGATCTGTGTTAAATCCTCCTCCAGTATGGAAAAGGTGATTTGGGTTTTATTAGTTGTGAGTTAGTCCTGTTTCAGATGGTGCTTTGAGGTCTGGCTAATATTCTTAGCATCCTTAATAAAAACTGGATTAATCCAGAGGGGTTTTCCCCCCCTTGTGTCTGACAAGTCCTGTGTGCAGCAGGCTTTGGTTTCATGCCATGTGGCTCCTGAGGCTGGTGAAGGGGAGGAGGAAGGTCATGTTTGCAGGGGAAGACTAAGGCCTTGGTTATTAATGGCAGAGGCTGAAATCTTCTCTCTCAGCCTTAATTGATTTTAACTGGAGGAGGAGGTAGAAATTGGCTTAGGATTATTAAGCTGTAGTACTTAAAGATGTATTAAATCTGTCATGGAGTGAGGAGGAGACAGCCCTGCCAGGCATTCACTCTAAGTGGCTTCTGCTTGGTAGGGGCAAAGAGAAAATGACAAATTTCAAACTTTGGCAAAGGAAAACTTGAAAGATCTGCAGAAAGGTTTGGAGAAACTGTGCTTGGAAAAGTCCTGCTTGGAAACCTGACAGCAAAGATCACTTCTGGTTTGGGTTTTTTTCTATTTTTCCTATATTCTTCTATATTATTTTTCCTATATTTATATTTTCCTGTAATCTGGCTTCTTGCCCTGCCCTGCTGCTTCTTGCCCTGCCCTGCTGCTTCTTGCCCTGCCTTGCCTTGCCCTGCCCTGCTGCTGCTTCTTGCCCTGCCCTGCTGCTGCTTCTTGCCCTGCCCTGCCCTTTTTCTTTCCTTTTTCCCATCCTCCCTGGAGTCTAAAATGCAGGAGACTGAGCTAAGATAATTCCACCATAGAGACAACCTAGGGGGGTAAAATATGGAAGTTTAGCTGCTCCTGCTGCAGCCTGCAGGAAGAGGGACAGCTCTCAGGGTGACTATTCCATGCTGCTCATCAAGATCCTGCATGCCTTGGCTATGAGAAAAAGCAGAGCAGTGAAAGCCAGGTGCTGCCCAGCACAGATCCAGTTAGCTGTGGTGATACTGGGGTGACATCAAGTAACTAGAGTCCTGGAGATAGATAGAGAGAGATAAAATGCAGAAATACAGCAAAGTGAAGAAAGCACCACACACTAAGTGTGTGAAATCACAGCCTCTTGGTTTATTTTCCTTCTTGAATTGATTTTTATCCCAGCATCATAGGATGCTTTGGGTTGGAAGGGGACCTTTCAAGGTCACCTAGTCCAACCCCCTGCAGTCAGCAGGGACATCTGCAACTAGAGCAGGTTGCTCAGAGCCCCAACCAACCTGAGCTGGGATGGTTCCAGGGATGGGACATCTCCCACCTCTCTGGGCAGCCTGGGACAGGATCTCACCACCCTCATCATAAAAAATTTTCTTCTTTAGATCTAGTCAAATTCTCTTTTAGTTCCAAACCACCACAACAGGCCTTGTTAAAAAGTCTGTCCCCATCTTTTTTATAGGCACTTTAAGAACTGAAAGGGTGCAGGAAGGTCTCCCTGGAGCCTTCTCTTCTCCAGGCTGAACAACTCCAACTCTCTCAGCTTGTCCTCACAGCAGAGGGGTTTCATTCTTCTAATCATTTTTGTGGCCTTCTCTGGACCTTCTCTAATAGGTCCATGTCTCTCCTGTGCTGAGGACTCCAGAGCTGGCCCCAACAGTGCAGGTGAGGTCTCCCCAGAGTGGAGCAGGGGCAGAATCTCCTCCCTTGACCTGCTGGCCACAATTTCTTCTAATACTGGTTCAGTTTTCAAACCTCATCTGGTTTGACACAAATGCTATGAAGTGTTTGTGCTCTCCAGTGCCTCCTTCAAAAGCCACATGAATTTATACCAATCAAAGCAATGCCATAAGCACACCAAAATCTCATGTGGCAAAGAAAAGCTGCAATGCAGGTGCTGCAGATAGGATGAAACAGCAACCACTGTTGCTTGGAAAGCCTGATCCAGCCAAGAGACAACCAGGGCAAACCATGGGCAAAATAGGACATGGTATCATGTTGGCTGCACTGCCAGCAAGCAAAAATCATGCTCTTGACCCTATTTTTCAAGCATGCAGAAGTTCATCCCAGCCCACCATCACTTCCACACTTGCTCAAGCCCTGGGCTAATTCTCATGCCAAAAAAGCAAGGAGAGATGCTGACCTCTTTGGCACAAGTGATACATGAAGTGTCTTGTGGAATATTGCAGAGGAGAAAGTTCTGAGCTTATTGCAACACCCTGCTATAGAAAACCATTTGGTTTCCTTCAACTTTTCCCAGGCAGCTAAAAATAAGCCCTTGAGACTCTCAGCCTGTGCAATTTTGTAGACTTCTAAGATGGTTCTTACCCAGGAGGGGTAGCAATAAATCCCCACTAACTGCATTCAACAGGAGAACATCTTATTTCCTCCTCATTAAAACCCCACAAAGGGTTCAAAACCTCCTTGGATGGCAGGGTGCTTTGATTGAAATGGATGTGCTTTAAACTCTGAATTTTAATCACCATTTACAATACAGGAGAAGAAAGTCTTCCTTGGAATGATTTCCCTTTTTTTAATCATATTTTTCATTTACAGTTCATAGCTGTGTCCCTTAAGCAGGGCTGATGCTCCTTGCTTGCTCATTGTTCCAACTTGGAGGTTCCCAGCCCACTCTTGCCTTTCAGTTGGGTTCTCCAACCAAGTGGGCACCCTATGAACATATGTGAACTCTATTTTGGCTTCTAATTTACCCTTTTGTTTAGTTTCAAACCACCAGCCCTTGTCCTGTCACAGCAGGCCCTGCTAAAAAGATTGTCCTCATCTTTCTTACAGACCTCCTTTAAATCCTGAAAGGTCACAAGAAGCTTTCCCTGCAGCTTTCTCTTCTCCAGGCTGAACAACCTCAACTCTCTCAGCCTTTCTTGGTGTTGGACATCACCTAGATAATGATAATTCTAATTTTGGGCTTACTGGTGGCAATCACCTTTTACTTGTAGGAGAAATTTCTGTTAAGCTGGCATGTTAAGGTGCCAAACAGCCTTGGAAATTCCTTTAGGATACATCAAGTACCCAAGGACCTGGAGACCTGGCACAGAAACTTTTCAATATGCTTTTGAGTGTAATGCTAAGCAGTTCATTGAGCAAATCTCCAGCCTCAGTCCTTGATGGAGTTAGTGACTGAAGCAAATCAGTGGCAGGCTGAGAGAGTTGGGGTTGTTCAGTCTGGAGAAGAGAAGGCTCAGAGGAGACCTTCTTGTGGCCTTCCAGTATTTGAAAGGGGCTACAAGAAAGCTGGGGAGGGACTTTTTAGGGTGTCAGGTAGTGATAGGACTAGGGGGAATGGATGCAAACTAGAGGAGGGGAGAACTTAGATTGGATATTAGGAGGAAGTTCTTCACTGTTAGGGTGGGGAGACACTGGAACAGGTTGCCTAGAGAGGCTGTGGAAGCTCCATCCCTGGAAGCTTTTAAGGCCAGGCTGGATGGGGCTGTGGGCAACCTGATCTAGTGGAAGGTGTCCCTGGCAGGCAGGGGGTTGGAACTAGCTGATCTTTAAGGTCTCTTCCAACTCTGGTGATTCTATGATCTCGTGTCCCTCAAGGGTTTTGACTGAACAGGAGTCATTCTCTTAAAACTCACTTTTCCTGCTTAAAACAGCAGAGGAAGCAATATTATTTTCCAGCTGCCAGTTTCCTGTTGGTTTTAGCAGCCCAGAATTAACTATTGATGGATTGGTTGAATCATGATCTGGACACAACCCTGAGTAATGTGCTCTAGGGGGACATAGTATTTTGGACAAGACCCAAAGCCAAGCTCTGAAGGTCCCAATGCATGCAGCTGTATCTCAGCTACTCTCTCCCTCCAAAAAGTCTCACTAACAATCCTGATTAAAAAAAACCCCAAACCTGTCAAAAGTCCCCTGGGAGAGGGGAAAAAAAAAGTTAGGAAGCTACCAAATGAAGAAGCTGTTTGTGCCTTGTGGATTTGCTGAGGAATATTTGGGGGACAGCCATGCCAAAGGGATGTTGGCTGCTTTGAGCCTGGTGGAGGAGGGTTGCAGCTTGATGCTTTGTCTTCTGTGAGAGCATTTTGCATGTCTGGTTGGACTTCTCCAATCTGATTAGGAAGAGGCTTGCTCAGGGGGAGCTGCAGCAGTGATAGAAAGATGTAAGCTGCTTTCCCCAGGAGCAGGAGCCAGGGGAATGTCCCAAGCCAGTGAACAAAGCCCAGCTGACCTTTTAGGGAGGGTTTCCTTATAATCCAGCTCAGAATGACCTTTTTTGGGTCTGGGTTTTATCTCTGTCTTGTCTGGGACAATCAGTAGCCCCAGGCATTGGAAGGAGGAGGCTGATCATGCAGATGGGTTGTGTGGGACCAGAGCTAGGAAACTTCTGCAAGGCAAATTGGCTTTGAAGCTGGATTTTGGAGAGAGATTTTAGGATTCCACTTTGTTTATTGCTGTGGGAGCAAAGAGTTTGGATATTATCATGAAGCCCAGCTCCATGTCCCTCTCCTGCACCCAGAGCTACTGGTCACCTTCCTGGGTCCTGTCTGAGGTGAGAGCCCAGCACTGGGGGGGGTATGCAGACCTGCCAGCCTCTCTTAGGAGAAAGAGGAGGATGATTAACAGCAGGGAGGGGATGCAGCTCCTTCTTCCTTCCTGCTTCCTTTGCTCCCTTTCCTTGCCCTGCAGCCTGACCACCAGACACTGCCCTGGAGAGAAGGGTTTTGATGGAAGGGAGATGGCAGGGAAGCCCTGAGCTCAAAAGGTGGTAAGGGCAGGGATCTTTTCCACCCAAGCCACCCTAGCTGTAAATACTGCAAACTTTCCTTTCCTCTGGATACCATTTAGGATTTTCCTCCTTAACTAGTGAGTCTTTTCATGCTCCAACTCACTACCTGCACCTGCTTGCCCAGGGAGGTTTTGGGAGGCTGAATCTGACCAGTGTTGCATGCTCTGTTTATATTATGTATTAGATTTTGGGGGGGGCTGGAATTTCTCAGCATGCAACCAGGCCATGAAAACCTACCTCAGCCTATCTGCACATCCCTGACCCAGTGACATCCCCACAACTTCCCATGCTCTTCTGCTCAGCTGTAACCATGCAGGAATCTCACTCCTTGCTGGGCTGCTGGGTGGACAACATTGTTCCCCTATTGAGTCATAACAATGAGGTCATTGGGCTGGAAAGACAATGTCATTCAGCAGCCAAGAACCCAGCTGGCTGATCCCATTTGTGTCTCATCTCCTGTGACAAAGCCACATTTAATTGACTAATTAAAGCCTTTGCAGGCTCCATCTTGGAAGGGGTGACCAACATGGGCATTGTTCTTCATCAGAAGAAAGTCTGAGCAGTTTTTTGACTAATAAGTAAGAGACTTCTTCATTCTCCACCTTGCTACTTGCTGTGCAGACCTAAATTCCTGCTCCTGGCAATGGACAATCCTCCTCAGAGAGGTGCCACCTTGAGTTTCAGAGCAAGCTAAGTGTTTGAATGAGGAGCCATGGACCTTGAGAGAGCCTGGCCAAACCCCACTCTGTTCTAAGGTGACCCAGCTCAAACCCCTTTGGGATGACCTGTCTGCATTACTCTCCAACCTTTGGTTGGACACTCTATTTTGGGTTCCCAGCTCCTGTAGGGATTTGATATTGCACCTAAATAATCACCTTTCAAGGTTCCTTCCAACTCCTAACATTCTGTGGTTCTGTGATCTTTCCCTTTATGCACCTTTTGGATGATGCAGGCAAGGAGGCCACAGGGAAATGTCTATCAGCACTGGCAAGCTGTTGTCCCCACAGTAAACCTCTGTGCTCCTGCAGTGTCAGGACCTTCCCCACCCTCTGACTGAAGATGTTTTGAGCTCTGAGACCAAGTGGGCACTTCTGCTCTCCACATTTCTTGCTCTTCTTGCCACTCTGAATAAGATCATCCTCTAAGTAGTAGATAAATGTGCCTTGAGGGACTTCTCAGGATAAACACTGGCAAGTGCTCCTAGGTTGCCATTTCCACTAAACCTTCCATTTTATTTATTTTTAATTTAATTTTATTTATTTTCCTGCCCACAATGTGATTGTCTTAAATCAGATTTATCTTCTTTTTGCTGAGCAGGAACGTTTGGGTGTATGTTTACCACTGCTGGTGTCCCAGCCCTCCAGCACAGCAGCTGCTTCTTTTGAAGAACATACAAAGCAAGGAAGAGGAGCAATTGTTTGGGAGGAAGTTGAACCATAATGTAATAGACTCCCAGGAGGATTACTATTAGTAATTATTTGTATTGCTCTGGCACCTAACCAAGGTTGGGGCCCTGGTTAGAAGGGTGCTGGACCAGCAAGTAAATGAAGACAGCTCCTCCAACCAAAAGCTATCTGCTTTTGCATGTAGAGGTGGGGGAAACTGAGGCAGGGAGGGGTTAGGAAGTGAAACCAGGCTTGTTTCAGATGGTTGTGGCTGTGCCAGGAGGTGAGCCAGTGCCTAGTGCTTACAAAAGCATCCTTCCTCTCTGGGAGGATATGGTTAAGGTTCCTCCTCTCTCCTGCTAAGGGAGACCTTCTGGTAGCCTTTCAGTACTTAAAGGGAGCCTGTAAGAAAAGTGGGGACAATCTTTTTAGCAGGGCCTGTTGTGACAGGACAAGAGGTGATGGTTTGAAACTGAAAGAAGGAGGTTTAGACTAGATCCAAGGAAAAACCCTTTTTCAATGAAGGGGGTGAAACACTGTCCCAGGCTGCCCAGAGAGGTGGGAGATGTCCCATCCCTGGAACCACTCCAGGTCAGGTTGTCTGGGACTCTGAGCAACCTGATCTAGTTGAAGATGTTCCTGCTAACTGCAGGGGGTTGGACTAGATGACCTTGAAAGGTCCTTTCCAACCCAAACCATTCTGTGATTCTCTGATTCTCTGATACTTGTGCTGCTCACAGCTACGTCTAAGAGGCCACTGGGTAATAAACATGCTGTGCTGGAGAACCTTGCACTAGGACAGGACTGGAAAAGGTCATCTTTTGACTTTTTGTGCCTTTCATCAGTGCTTCCTGTGATCATGTGTATTCTATTAAGGAGAGGAAGAGCAGGAGCTGAAGAACAGAAGTTCTTCAAAAGGAAACTGTCAGTGCTCTTGGAAAACAACATTTACCCAAAAAAAAATAGCTAAAATGAGTATTCTTTCTCTGCAAAAGTGACTGTTTCAGGAGAGTTAAATAACGAGGCAATTATGAATTAGCCAACAATAGAAGTTGATCAGATTACATAGCCTGTAAAGCCAGATCCTCACTGGAGCTGTTTGGTGGGAAAGCAACTCAGTGCCAGACAGTCTTTAAATAGTTTTGAATAGGAGGGAGGGTTAGCTGTGTCCTTCCCTTCCTAGGCTCTCCCCACCTAAAGAATAGCACTGAGCCTCCTGCCAAGTCCCCCATGTCCAGCCCATGCCTGCAGGCTCACCTCAGATGCTTGGCTATGTAAATATCTGTAGGTGCCTACGTATATGTGTGTGTATATATATAGAGCTCCCAGTTCTCCAGGAAGACCCCACCCTGAGGGAGATGTGGGTGGGCAGCTGAAAAAAAAAAGGTGGGACCTGAAATAGCACTGACACACAAAGGATCCCAAGGAAATGTGGAGCCCTCCTCACGGTATTGACAGGAAATCTCTGGGCTCCTGGCTCCCTAACCTCAGCTAGGCAAGGTCAAGGGAGACCAATCCTTCCATCCAGCTTGGATCTTCTGCAGAAACATGGGCTGAGGGGTGTGTGATGGCAGCTTTTATGTTGGTGAAGGTGTCCCAGAGGTGTCTCCATCTCTGGAGATGTTCCAAACCTACCTGGTTGTCATCCTGTGCCACCTGCTCTAGGTGAACCTGCTCTGACAGGGGGGTTGGACTAGATGATCTCCAGAGGTCTCTTCCAACCCCTAACATTCTGTGATTCTCTGCCTGCTGAGGAACCTGTCCCCAGCATAGCCAGATTGAGCAGCAAAGCAGATGGCTCTGGAGAGTGGATATTTAACTAGGAATCACCCAAAATTTTACTTAGAGAGGCTGGCATGGTTGAGAAGGTCACCATTGCCTCTTGGAGGTGGCTTCTAATTCACTGGGCATCACTTGTGTCTTTAGCCACTTCACATCACATCACCTCTGAGTCTTGATGGACCAAAGCTTACAGAGCCATGGAATAGCTCAGGTTGGAAGGGACCTCCAAGGATCATCAAGTCCAGGGCAGGTTCAGCTCATTGTCTTTGGGTCCGTCATGGCATGGTGGTGGTGGATGCAGGGAAGGGGTGGTGGAGACAACGTGACTGGTGACCCCAGAAAGGTTAGCACTCTAGCTGCTGGCTGGAGGGGTGTAAATTTGGGCTGAGTGGTGACTCAGCCAAGGCACTGGGTGCACAAAGGAGGGTGAGGCTTCAGGTCTTATCGCCTCCTCTCCATGGCTTTTCCGCTGGCCCTTTCTGCCCTCAAGGGTGGGCAAGCATCCTCCATGTCCTGCCCTGAGCATGGCCCCACTGGGGCCTGGCAACCTCCCCACTGAAATGTGGTTGTGGGAGGGTGATTCCTGCTGTAAATCTTCAGGGGAGGCGAGGAGGAAAGGGAGGTGCAAGAAGCAGGGGACAACGGTTTGCGACGCCACAGTGGTGCTGTGTGCCAGCACAAAGTGACCTTCCAGTCACCTGCCTCTGTTTTGCTTTGTCTTGTACCAGAACTGCCTCTGACCAAGCTGAGGTCTCTTTATTCCTTTAGGTTTGGAGTATTTCTTCTTGTTTTCTGCCCCTTAGGGCTGCAGCTTGGACCTCCTCTGTCCTGGGCCTCCAGCAAGTGTCAGCCTCTGCTTGAGGTTGGCATCTTCAATTTTGATGGCATAAGTTTGGGCATTAGATCCCTGTTGCTATTGCCAGTTTTAATGTCCTTCTGTAGTCTGGCTTTGTTGGGTTGTGAGGTCCCAAAGAAGGCAACAGTCTCTGTTTGGGTTGGGGGTTGACTCCTTCCCTTTAGGAAGAGCTCTCAGTACAAAAAAGAGAGTATTTCTCCCAAGGAACAAGTGATAGGACAAGAGGAAAAGGCCTCAAGTTGTGCCAGGGGAGGTAGAGGTTGGAGATTAGGGAAAAAAAATCCTTTCCTAGAAGGTTATCAAGCCCTGGAACAGGTTGCTGAGGGAAGTGGTGGAATCACCATCACTGGAGGTGTTTAAAAGACATGGAGCTGTGGTGCTGAGGGACAAGGTTCAGTGGTGACCTGGCAGTGTTAGGTTAATGCTTGGACTTAATGACCTTAAAGGTCTCTTCCAACCAAATCAACTCCACTGAGCAGGGACATCTTCAACTAGATCAGGTTGGTCACTGTGGATAGGCAAGGCCACCATGCTTCTCTGTCCACTTGCCTGTCTTCTCCTAGAAGGCAGCTGGATGGACCCCAGGGCCTGCTGCACTGTGCACCCACTCCCCAGTCTGTCTGGTGGTGTGCTCTGTCCTTTGCCTTCTGCATGTCCTGCCCTCCTCTGTGACAAAACCTCAGCAAATAACCAGAGCTGCTGATGTGACATCAAATCTGACATCAGGCAGAACTTTCCAAGCCCAGGAATGAGGAAAGGCCACCCTCAACTGGGGAAGCAGATGTGTCCCATCCCTGATGTTTGGTCACTGTTGGTGCTCAATGCAACATTTGGGGCTTGTTTGTGTGGGGACCCTCACCAGATTTCTGCTGAATTAACTTTCTTAAACTGCATCAGCTCCTAGTCAGCTTTCAGAGCTGTGGAGACTTTAATTTGATTAAACCTCCTTCATCTTGGCTAAATGAGATGAGGACTGATTTATAAAGCTGAATAAGAGTGGCCACCTGCTGGGTTGTGTGCACTTTGACTAATCCACTCTCAAATCATACCTTCTTTTAATTTTAGATTAATTTTCTTGAGTACCTCTATGTAGACCAACCATCAGGCTGAATAAAAATCATTCCTGCCTCAGGGGCTCATGTTCTCACTCCTTCTCAAGTTGTCTGGAGTAGTCTTCCAGGAAAGGCCAGCAAGGGGTGATTCATCTTTCTGGGGTGAAAAGCATGTGGAGGAACTTCTGCTCTATCTTGATGAATAAATTTGTGTCCCCCCTCAGCCATCCCCATGCACCAAGCAGCAGCTCTGGGCTGGAGAAGGGAGGTCAGGTGTCTAGGAAGGGTTGCTGTGATGTGACAGTTTAGCCCCTCAAGAGCAAACCAGGGGGAGTTTGGCCTTGCACTGGCTTCTCTGAAGGTCTCCTTCTCACCACCTTGCCACCAGCTTCACTGCTGAATTCAATTCATGGGCCAGCCTTTGATCCATGATGGAGTGAGGTGGTGAAGCTGGGCTGTCTTCTCATGGAGTCAAGGTGGCATTTGCCAGTCTGGCAGCCTTAGTCTCTCACTCCTTCCTGTGGACCTGAGATTCCCCTCCAAATTCAGACAAACCTAGGCTTTCCATCTCTTTGTTTTTTCTTGTTAAAACAGCCATTTTGAGCACTCCTGTTGGCAGACAGAAGCCTGGCAGAGTGTCCTAAAGACTTAAAACAAGGAATTTAGAGAAGAACCTCCCCAAGTGTCCAGTGTCCCACAAAGGTGTGTGGCCTTATGGCATCCTGGTGATTTTCAGTGTCATTTTGATGGACAGCCAGTGTTGTCTAGAGGTAACTGGACTTTACCTTGCTGCAGAGCAGCTTTTCCAGCCCATTATTCAGTGTAAACCTTGATTTCCTTCCAACATCTCTGGGTGACTCTTGCCAAAATAGAGGGGTCTCAGTGCTGAATGTACCAGCCATTGTGTCCTTCAGCTGATGGGAGACTGATGCTCTCTTGATGCAGGACTAGGCTGTGCTGCCACCAATCTTGCTTTGAAGCAGAGAGGTCAGCATGGTATAAATCCATACTAATAGTGTAAAGGAGGTAGGAGAAGGTCAGGAGCATGGCTATGCTCTGGGCTTTGGAGAGTCTACTCAGGCTGGGCCATGCAGCTTTATTTGGCTCCTGCTGCTCACATTTCCCCTCCAGCAGCTCCACTACCATTTCCTGCAGGATGGAGCTGCAATGTCTCCAGTTCAGTTCACAGCCTGGGAGAGGTGTGAGGCTGGAGCCAGGTCCCTTACAAGTCCCATCAGTTCCTCATGGAAAGAAGCTGTTTCCAGGCATGGTGATTAAAAATATCTGGAGGTGAAGTGGATAGAGGTGTGCACGTGTGTCTGTGTTTGTTTGTCTCCTTGTCAACCTCCTGTGAAGGACTTTTGGAGCCTTCATTTTCCACATTGGTCTTCCTGTCTCCTTTGGATTATTTTTGCCTTTTTCCTTTCACTTCTTAGATAGCTGCAAACTTTCCATGGGAAGCCCAAATCCTGAATAGCATGGCCTATGTTTAGCTCTAAGAGAGGCTGGGCTGGTGCTTCCAGAGCACAAGTCTGTTGTTTATTTAACTCTTCTGGTTATTTAGCCTGGAGAAAAGGAGGAGGCTTAGGGAAGACCTTCATGCTTTCTACAACTACCTGGAAGGAGGTTGGAGCAAGGTGGTGCTTGGGCTCTTCTCCCAAGGAACAAGTGACAGGACAAGAGGAAGCAGCCTGAAGTTGTACCAGGGGAGGTTTAAGCTGGAGATGAGGAACAGTTTCTTGCTGGCAAGGGTTGTGAAGGCCTGGCCCAGGCTGCCCAGGGCAGTGGTGGAGTCACCATCCCTAGATGGGTTTCCAAGCCCTGGAGATGTGGTGCTGAGGGGCATGGTTTAGTGGTGGACTTGGCAGAGTTGGGTTAATGGTTGGACTTCATGCTTTTAAAGGTCTTTGGCAACCAAAATGATTCTATAATTCCTTCCACCACTGGAATCCCTCACCTCTGGCTGGAGCTGGCCCTGGGATGGAGCATTGCCTAGGATGGAGAAGTTGGGTCCATTTGGGTGCAAGATGCCTCCCATTACAGTTTTCTGGCAGTACCTGGTCTCTGAGGAGAGATGTAGGAGAGGTGCAAGCATGGCATGGAAGACAATTCAATGGCAATGTTTTTGGGACAGTGGGAATGAGGAAGGCTGAGATACTTCTGCTCCCTCAAATGCACTGCCTGGTCATTAATTAATACTTGAAATGACTCCACTTCTTCCTCCCCAAATGTGGTGTTGAGAGGGACCAAGGAGGGAAGGAGGAGATGTGTCAGGGCTGCAGGAGGAGCGTGTCCAAGTGGAGAGAGATGTGCCCTGGGATGATGATTTCTAGTAGTTGTCATACTTCCAAATGCAAGAGCAGACAAGGTGAGGTGGCTCAGGCCCTTGCAGGAAGAGCTGATGGAGAATTTGTTAAGGAAGCAGGTTTCTCACCAGACAATGCCAGTTCATCAGGACCTGGACTTTTGGGGATGTGGCAGCAAAGGCATCTCAGGCTGCAGCTAGGTTTCTTGGTTGAAATCAAGAAAGTTTAAAGGCTGTCATGTGAATAACATAAAAGTGAGGGAGATCTGACAGGAGGGAAAGAGCAGCCAAAGCTCAGATGAGGTTTGGTTTAAAGCTCTGCTCTCTGAGCTTCAGGATTACTTCCAGTGGGTAAAACTGGGACAACTTCACATCTGAATTAAAACAAAGTGACTTTTGGCTACTGTAGGGATGTCAAGTGACCTCAAAATCCTGCAGACTGCTAAGAATCCTCAGCATGATGTTAAGATGCTGTGAGGACATGCCCCACATCTCCAGCTGAGAGGCATCTGCAGGCTGATGGGAGCAGCAGTGCAGGGGGAAGCCTTGGATGCACCTCTCCATGTGGAGATGGAGCACAGCTCTTCAAGGCTTGTAGCACATTTATTTCCACTCCCTCCAGTGTCCAGCCAGGAAGAGCTTATTGCCTAAGTCCTTCAGGACAGAGGCTGGGGCTGCAGATTTCCTTTGACAGCAGAGAAGGGGACACTTGTCTGCATTAGTGCTTTGGTTCTGCCACCACAGAACAGAAACAGCATCCATCTGAAGGGTCTTTTCAGTAGAACCTTTTCCCTGCAGGCTAAAGGAGGTTTCCTGCTCAAAACAAGAGCAATGGCTTTAAATCAGTGTTCAGACATACTCATTTCCTCCTTGAGTGATACTCTAGCACTAATTAGATCCAGCCATCAGGCCTCATCTGTACTATTTTGCAGTGTAATTCTGTGGAGGTTGTTCTGCAGCAGTTTGTATTCTGGTTTTTGGAGAGGACAGACATCCCTGCACTGGGTAGTTGGGCTGGTGGATTAGAGTCTGAAAATGCTCTGGCAGTGGCTCTTGGACCTTTCCTCATCTTCTCTCCTGGGAAGCCAAGCTGACCTTTGGCCTTTGTGGAACCATTTCATAGTGTTGATGTGAGGCTGGCAGCAGAGGGGTTGGGTGATGCCAGTCTGAAGTGCATCTTAGACTCATAGAGTCACAGAATGGCTTGGGTGGGAAGGGACCTTTCAAGGGCATCTAGTCCAACCACCCCTGCAGTCAGCAGGGACATCTGCAACTAGCTCAGGTTGCTCAGAGCTCCAGACAACCTGACCTGGAGTAGTTCCAGGGTTGGGACATCTCCCACCTCTCTGGGCAACCTGGGACAGGCTCTCACCACCAACACAGTAAAGAACTTCTTCCTTCTGTCTAGTCTAAATCTCCCTCCTTCAGCTTAAACCCATCACCCCTTGTCCTGTTGCAACAGATCCTGCTGGAAAGTCTGTCCCCATCTTTCCTCTAGGCCTCTTTAAGTACTGGAAGGCTGCAAGAAGATTTCCCTGGAGCCTTCTCTTCTCCAGGCTGAACAACCCCAACTCTCTCAGCCTGTCCTCACAGCAAAGGGGTTCCAGCCCTCAGATCTTTTTTGTGGCCTCCTCTGGACCCACTCCACCAGGTCCATGTCTGTGCTGTGCTGAGGACACATCTTCTGCCTCTTTAGGAGGAGGAAGGGAAGATATGCAGGTTAACAGCATCCACACACCACACCCCTCACTCAAACCTCAGCAGGGAGGGAGAGAAGGAGGATGGTGCTGTTGGAGCCCAGCTTTTCCTAAATAGATGGAAGGGAGCCTCTACACAGGCAAAACTTTAAACCCCTGTGAGGTAACCACTTGCTCTGGTAGCCCAGCTTAATTCCAGGATAAATAATGATCTTCTGTGATATTCTGCCAATCTGATTGCTCTCACAGTTTTGAAAGGAGGTGACATATTTCCTGTCCTCTGCAGTGCCTCTGGTTTCTGCTCCAGCTCAGGCACTAATCTAAAACTCTCCTCTTGCCCAGGAACCTCTTGTGATGCAATGAAAAGACCAGGAGCCTCCTGACTGTCTTTGGGCACATGCTTTCTCCCAGCAAAAGCCACCTCTGGAGCCCCAGCCTTTCTTTCCCTGTGACAAACTCAACCCATTGCCCCTGTTTAATCAGGAAAGGCTGGGAAAAAAAAAAGAAAGGGGGGGGGGGGGAGGGAGGAAAATAGGAACTTCCTCAGGCCTGGTTCACATCCCTTCCCCTTCCCTGGGTTGATCAGGCTCCTTAGCTTTCTCATCCCACCTTGGGAGGAGCAGGAGCTGGCTGGTGTAAGGCTAAGAGCAGGGCTCAGCTTGCTGGGGTGGGGTGTGTCAACCACCACTTCCTAAGTTATTCTTTTGGGTTTCCTTTTCTCACTATTAATAGATTTTTCAGCCAATCTGAGCTGTTTCAAGAAGGTGGGTGTGGAGGAGGGGGCTTTACTGAAATAGGAAGTGGGAAGCTGTTGGGCAGGGAATTAATCAGAGGAGCTGAGTGGAGAGGTGGTGCCTTTGGGACAGGACATGTCCTTTCACTTTAGGTTTTGTGCTGCCTTTGCTTCTCTCTTTGTGCTCCAAGTCATGACCTCTTCAAACAAGCTTACTCCCTTCAAAGCATCTTCCCCAGCCTGCAAAACACCACACATGTCCTGCAATGAGGTTACAACCAGAATACCACTTCATGGCATGGTTAGTGGTGGGGCACAACAGCTGAACATCATGGCCCTCAACTGAGATGGCAAGGAGCTTTGTTGGCACAGACTTGCATGCCTCTCCTTTTATGTTTTGGGTGCCTTATTGACATCCCAGCAGCTCCTGACCAGAGCACACCCACCTTGGTCCTGTCCAGGAGTGTCCACAGCAGTGGAGACTGATAGTGGCACTTCCAGCCTCCCAAATATTGCTCACTGGGGGCTGGCCAAGCCCATCTTGATCCTAGAATCACAGCATGGGTTGGGTTGGAAAGGACCTTTCAAGGTCATCTAGTCTAAACCTCCCTCCTGCAATCAGCAGGGAACATCTTCAACTAGATTAGGTTGCTTCTAGCCCCCAAACAACCTGACCTGGAGCTGGTTCCAGGGATGGGACATCTCCCACCTCTCTGGGCCACCTTGAGAGCTAGCAATAAGGGACAGTTCTCTCCTTTCTGGGGTTGTCCTCATCCTGCAGACACCATGTTGTAGGCAGGGGCATGGGAAATGAAATCATGTTGTTGGAGCAGACTCATTTCCTCCAGGCTGTTTGGCTGCTGTGTGCAGAGAGGACTTGCACTCTTCTCCTGCAGGTCTCCCCAGCACACAAGAGCAAAGGTTTGGGCTTCCTGAGTGATAGGTGTGAGAGAAAAGGTGCAGAGCAAAGCAGTAGACTCACTGTAGCCAGTGCTGGCAAAATGCATCAGTAGCTGCTCTATTACTCTAGTTTTCCTTCAAATGAGGAATTTGATGGTGGTCCAAAAAGTGAAATCAAGTAGTTGGGCCTTGCCCTGCCAAAATCCAGCCAGGAAGGTCAAGGGCAGGTAGTTTTTTTTCCTGCCTTCTGGAAAACAGGGTGGAGGACTGACTGAAGTGCAAATCAACTTTCTTTTAGGGGTTTTGGAAAGGATCTCCTCTAGGTAAGGGAAGTGATAGCTTAGAGACCCTCTCCTCCATCCTTATCCTCTCTCATAGCATGCATGAAATCCTTTTATCTCTGGGGCTCCTGGTGGGAAAGGGTCACTTGTTTCCTGCAGAAGGACTGACTTACTGTGTCTTTTGTGAGTAATTTTTATGCTGAAGGGGCATTGAACAGAATCCTGTCCTCTCTGGCTCTTCTTACCACCAGGCTGAGGTTGCAAGGGGTTTTCTCCTCCTTTTTTGTTTCTTCTGTTGAGGAGAGTCATCAGGCAACACTGGCTCCCAGCCCAGGCAAACAGGGGCTCATTACCAGTTATTACCCCTGGGTCTGATGCAAGGGTTTGGCACCAGTGGCCAGAGAGGGAGGAAGAGAGAAAAACTAGTTCTCCAGCATTTCAAAGAGTTACAGAGTGTGTGGAAGGAAAGTGGTGACTCCTGGGCTTGTGGTGTTCTGGGTTTGAGGTGTGGGAAGGCCACACCTTGGATCCTAGGTTCAGTTTTGGGCTCCTCACTCCAAGAAGGACATGGAGGTGCTGGAGTGTGGCCAGAGAAGGGCAAGGAAGCTGGTGAAGGGTCTGGAGCACAAGTGTTGTGAGGAGCAGCTGAGGGAACTGGGCTTGCTTAGCCTGGAGAAGAGGAGGCTCAGGGGAGACCTTCTGGCTCTCTGCAGCTCCCTGAGAGGAGGCTGGAGCCAGGTGGGGCTTGGTCTTTTCTCCTAAGGAACAAGCACTAGGACAAAAAGAAATGGCCTCATGTTGCACCAGGGGAGGTTTTATTTGGACATTGGGAAAAACTTCTTCATGGAAAGGGTTGTTAACTCCCCTCCTCCAAAATCAGGTTGTAGTCTTGACTCCAACCAGATCCAGGTGGCTCAGTGCAGCCCATGGCTCCTGGGGTAAATTTGGGCAAAAGCCTAGAGCTGGTGATTACCATGTGCCATGGTGGGGAAATCATCTCCATGGCAATTGATAGTGCTCCTGCAGTGACTGCAAACAGAAAAGTGGCCCCAAGTTTGTAGAGCAGTCTAGTAGTGAATATACCACATCCTAGTGTTGTGGGACCTTGCAGAGCTCTGGAGAACTCTGTTTTGTCAGGCAAGCTGTACTTCAGCTGCATCCCTCCCTGCAAAACAGCTTCACAGTTTGAAAATGTCAAGTGTCCTTCAGAAACCAACTGCAGATCTCCTGGTGTATGCTGCTGTCCCATCATTAAAGAAGTGGACAGCCTCTTTCCTTGCAGATTGAGATATCCTCCCCTTAGGTAATGTCAATTCTCAGTGAAATGCTTCATGGATTTCCTCAAAAACACATAAGCCATGGCAGAAAGAGCATTTCTAGGGGAGGTACAAATGCAAGGTAAAAGACCATGGAAGAACAGGTGGGGATTTAATGGTTCAGGTGGTGGCATTGGGGATTTGGGTGGTATATGGAGATGATAGAATCATAGACTGGTTTGGGTTGGAAGGGACCTTTAAAGGTGATGATTTCTGGTCAGTATACCTGTTCTGGGTGGAAACCAAGGATAGTTTCCTTTGTTCAAAGATTATCTTGGTGTTTTTCCTTTTCCCTAGGTGTCAGCTCTCAGGATGTCACAACCTCTGCAAGCCTAGGAGGAAGTGTGCAGCTCACCACGACTGCAGGCACCAGCAAGGTGCCAGTGACCACCCTTGGAAGGAATCCAGGAAACCCATCCTCCAACTCTGCCACAACACCTAGCACACTTCAGAGGACCACCTCCACAAGCAAGCTGGGAGACCCACCACCTCCCCCTGTGACAGCACCCACCCTTGTTCAAGAGACCACCCCTCCAAACAACCCAGGGAAGTCACCACCTACCCCTGAGGGATCACCTACCACAGGTCAAGGGATCACCTCCACAGCCAAGCTGGGACACTCATCCCCTACCCCTACAACACCACCCCACACCTCCCAGCAGCTCAGCTCTTCAGTTAGCTCTGGAGCCTCCAGAGCCACCTCTGCTGCACCCTCCACCACTGACCAGCAGAAGACTAACCCTCCAGCCAGCTTGGGAAGCTCAGCAACCACCACTGCTCCAAGTCCTGTCTTCACTCATGTGGGCAGCTCTCCAGCCACCCCAGGAGGTGTAGGGGCTGCTGTGACCTCCTCTCCCAGTGCAAAAGCTCAGGGAAGCCAGCCTTCAGACCAGGTGTCCATCACCACTGTGAGCACTGGAGTGCCAAGGAGCAACCTTTCTCCTGGAGTCAAAGACTATGGTGTCTCTTCTCCCACATCTGTCACCAAGCAGCCTCAGTCTTCTCCCAGTTCTCCAGTCCAGGGTCTGGCCTCTTCCACCAGACCTGGAAGCACTGTCACTTCTGTTAGCCCTTTTGGTGGAGCTTTGTCCCACACCACTAACAAAGCAGCTCTGTCTTCACCACCTAGCAGTGTTAACAAGGTCTCTGAGGCAACCAGCACACCAACTCCTGCAGCAGGTACCAGAAGATCAGAACCTTGATTTCTCATGGTGGGAGGCCCTTTGGTGGTCTTTTTCCTTTGGCTACCCTAAACTCCTCCTAATGCTGTGGGGTGTCATCACCTTGTCTCATTTGAGGACCTTCCAGTGGCAACTGGAGATCAAGTCCATGCAGTTGGTGACATTCCAGGCATGACTCCACTGGCAAAGCTTAGCCATTGGCTTTGGGATGGACCAGGCTGTGCCTGAAGCACCACCAACTGCAATGACTTGATCTTCAGTGACTGCAAAAGGGAGCCAGCAGTTCTGAGGGGGAGGCTGTAGAGTTGGTGAAACAGATTGGCTGCTCCTCAAATGCTGACTGTAGAAGATCCCTAGTGTGGCTGGCAGCTTAGTGAAGGCTGTCTGGGCATGCCCAGGAAATAAGCTTTGGATGACTAAGGAGATTTTTGTGGCTAAACTCTGAGTCTATAACCTCTAAAGAGTCCAAGCAGTGAGGGGTTTGGCTGCTGACTTCTGTCTAAGCAAGCATGAGGAGTGTCCAGGTGGAGGTCAGGACCTTGCTGAACACAGTTGATATGTTTTCTCCAGACCTCTGGAGCTTTATAGAGTCATGTGAGTTCAGAAGTGTCCTGGTGAGACACAATTTGGCTTCCCCTTGGTATTTTGTCTCAGAGTGTTTACAGGGAGCTACTCACCCTATGGGACTGGGAGGGCTCCATGGAACCTTCCAGATTGGGGTGGGATTGTGGCTTCAGCTCTCATCTAGCTCAGAATAACAGCTGTGATGACACTGAAGCCCTTCTTTACCTTCCTTTGGAGAATGTTGCTCTTGACCCAATTTCCAGTTACCTGCAATCCAGCAGCCACTCCAAAAGACATCTCCATGGCCCTCAACCTTTCACCTGTCAGCATCACTGCATGGGCTGAGGTCTTAATGCAAACCCATCATCACTGGCTTCACCCAAGTGATGTTCTGAGCATGCTAGCAGGTAGGAGGAGGTGAAATGGGCATCTTCCTGAAGGATGTTTCTTTCCCTTCCTGCTCCCCAGGCCTGCTCTCCATTAAAGGGTGATAGATGTAATTTTATGTTCATTTAAATTGAAGCACTGAGAAGGAAGAGGTCTAAAAAAAAACCCCTTTACATTGAATAAAGTGAGAGAATGCAAGAGAAGCAGATGGCTTTGGAATGAGCTCCCTGCTGGAGCCTTCAGAATGTGTCTAGGAGAGAAATATCCCTTGTCTTTTCTGTGGAAGAGGCAGGAGTCCCAGAAGGAAAGAGGCTGGGAACAGGATGTGATAGTTTAATTCTCTTTGTCACTATTTAAGGATCAATTAGGAACCCAGGGCTGGATATCCATCCCCTCCAAAGGTTTTGGGGAGGCAGCTATGCTCCTTCTACTACTCCCATTACTGAAAGGCCACACTGAGGCCTCCCAATAGTCTCTCCCTCTGCTGTAGAAACCTTCATGGAAGACACCCCTGATAAAGTGACATTTACCCAGCAGTACTCCTCTGGTAAGTGCTTAGCCAGCTACCTACCCACAGCCTTTAGGTTCATCTCTCCAGGACAGTCTGATGGCTTTCAGCAGCAGAAAATCAAACCAGCAATGCTGGGTTTTTTTCCACATCAACATGAATTGATAAAAAGAACAAGAGAAGCCACCCCAAACCCCTCCAAACTTTGACACAATGACCTTCAAGGCAGGGCTAGAGCTGAGAACTTCCTCTCAGCTGCTTGTGACTGAAGCTGTGTCTTCTCTAACTGCATCAATGTTTCTTTCTGGTTGTTTTTTTCTTGGTGTCTACTGGGGACCTAGACCAGAGAAGCCCAAACACTGGATCTGTGCCAACCAAACCTACAGGTGCTGACCAGAGCCCTACCATTGCCCAAGCATCATCCCCATCCCTGGAGAACCAGACAGGCAGCAGCAGTCCTTTCCACCAGCATCCTAATGCTTCTTTCCAAAATGAGGTAATGATGCCCAGGGGAAGGTGGGCACTTGGTTGTTGGTGTCTGTTAATGTTGAACTGGCATCCCAAGTCCATGTCAAGTCTGCAGCCCTTCTTTGTGTCTGTGTTTGTGTCAGGAAGAGCTGCATTAGAAGGCAGCCAAATAATTCTAGGTGATAGAATGATGGAATGGTTTAGGTTGGAAGGGACTTTTCAAGGTCATCCAGTCCAACCTTTCTCTCTCCTGAAGCTTTCCTGTGAAGGGACATGGAGGAAGGAGGTGAAAGGGATGATGGGCTGGGTGCTGAAGAGGGAAGAAGGGAGATTTGGGAAGAGGGAGTGGACTTGGACATGATGAGAGGGCAAAGACCACAACTCAGCATAAGCCATGCATGGATTCTAGCCACAGAAGCTGGTTTGAGGGTGTAGGGGGTCTGCAAACACAGGCCAGGGTAACTGGAGATCCCAGTTTTAGGAAGGAGGGAAGGGGATTCTGCTTCTAGGGGCTTGTCTTTTGTAGGGTGGGAAGGCAGCATGGGCCACTGGCATATGGATCCTTCCACCCCCCCTGAGCCAGTGCCATACTCCATGCTGCAGGGCTTGAGTGAAGGGCTCCTGGGCCTGTCTCATGTCCAGAGAATGGATCAGAGCTTTAGCTGGGATCTCTCCTGGCTGGGGACAATGTCTTCTGTTGGTGATCCACTGTCCTTCCAGCCTATCAACAACTGGAGAGTTGTTGTTCTTCTGTCTTTCCAGGTCATCTGTAAAGACCAAGTGCCAAGCAGTTGGCCCACCATACACCTGAGAGAAGCTAGAACCTGTGTAAGTACAACCCTTTGTGGACTCCTCTGGAGGATTAGTAGATGTGCTGCTGTTGGAGATCAGCTTTTAACCTGTGCTACTCATGTGAGGCCACAGAGATGAGAATCATTTCACCAGAGCAAGATGCAACCACTTTTGGGGTCTATAATGGTAAATGCAACCCCACACTCAGCAGCATCACCCAGAGGGAGATGCAGCAGGAGGAGAAGATGCCCATGTGGTCTTAAGTAGAAAGATCAGCTGCCCAGGCCTCAGAAAAACACCAGAAATAGGAGATTTTAGAGGGTGAAAGTCACCTTCTGCAAAGGCTGGTGGGAAGTGGCACTTCCAAGCAGCTGCAGAAGGACCCCAAGGGTGCATCCTCCCATGGCAATGCTCTCCTCCCACCCTCTGGCCCTTCACTTTCCACTCAGTGTGTTCCTGAGCATTGCAACAAGTTTCATGCCTCCCAAGCCAAGCAGATAACAGAGCAATGGCACTATCTGGTTTCCCTGCTTTGTAGGCCTGGTAAACAAGGCTCTAGCCAAATCTTGACAGCAAAGTGGAAAAACAAAACTCCTTTGCATTTTGCAAGCCCTGGGAAAACAGGAAAGTGGAGAAGGAGAAGGGTTCCAGAAACAGCTCCAGTTCTGGGCCACAAGAAGGAGCTGGAGTCAGGGCAGCATTGTGCTAAAAGCTCAGCTCCAGAGGGAGAAGGCAAGGAAGCATCCAGGGCAAGGTGAGGGCCATGTCCAGATGGCACCATGTGGACCAGCCCACCCTAGGCAGAGCTCCTTGCATCTAGGAGGATGCAAGGAGCCCAGCAAGAGGGTTGGGATTGAAGCCAGAGCTTGTGCATCTCACTGCAGCTCAGGTTCTCCAGCTGTCAGAAGTTTAAGAATTCAATTAAAATGCTTCCTCAGACTGTAAATCCTAAAAAATCCCAAATCTATGGCCACTGTGGGGACTGAAGGTGTTTTATGGGCTAGCTGAATCTCAGCATCCTCCTTCTTCAGCTGATGTTCTCAATCAGCACTGAATGGTTTGGTCCTTGCTCCCCCACCTTTCCTTTTGCCCCTTCTCCTTCCTTTGCTTACAGCAGGATCTTAATAAGTTTCTTAATGAGGCTTAATTAGCTNGGGAGGGATGGAAGGGTGGATGGAGGGAGGGATGGAAGGGTGGATGGAGGGACAGATGGATGCTCTGTTCCTCATCCCCACCCCAAAATGCATTAGGTGAAGTGAGAGCTGACCCTGCCAAGCTATGGTTGACCCATACAAGCCTGTGGCCACCAGCTAGGGGACTAGCATACCTCCTCCACGTTGTCCTAGCTGGGATGGGGATGTGCCCAAGGAGCAGAGTAAGAAGATAGTGGGGAGGAGCAGAGGCTGCTCCAGCCAGGGGCTGCCCCAACACCAGCAGGACCTCCCCGAACCCCAGTCAGATGCCTGAGGGAATGGGCAGTGTGACACCCTCCAGTCTGGGGACAGCAGGCTGGGCCCTGCAGCAGGTGAAGGGACCCCCCCTCAGCCTGTGCAGCTGGTGGGGGTGGTTTGTTGACTCAAGTGCTCTTACCTCATTCAGGGATGTTAGTTTTAGGTCCCTGCCAGTGTGGGAACCGGATTCGAGCTGCTCGGCAGCGCCTCTCAACTCCGGCCAAGGAATGCAAGTGGCTCCAGCAGTGGGAGGGGAGAGCTGCCAGGGCTGTGGCACCACTGCTGGGGCATCCCTCATGGCTGCAGTGACCTTACCCTGCCCCTCTCCAACCCTGGAAAGGGAAGATCCCTCCAGTGCAGTCTCTAAAGGGCTTTAGGTGCTGCTCAGCCTCCAGCAGCAGAGCAGTTTGGTGCCCAGCTAGGTTTTAGCATCACAGCTGATTTCCCCTCCTACCCCCAAACATCTTAAAGGTCTTTTGTATTCCCCCTCCCATGGGGTGGTAGGAGGAGAAATGGGTTGTTAAGGGCCAGGGGGAAGGCAGAGCTGCAACAAAACCTGGGCAAGGAGGATGCAGGGAGACAGTAGAGAGGCTTTGTTATGCCTTTGTGGAGCAGAAAATGCTTCACAGGCAGGGACTGATCAGCTGCAGGACATGGAAAGTGTAGGAGCACAACCCAGCGTCCAAAGAGGATAAAAACACCACCCCAAGCAAGCTGTAACCATCTCCTCCCTGTCCCACTAGGGCAACACTGCCTTGGCCAGGTGCTCATGGGCACAGGGCTGGGGGCAGGTTTCCCATCCAGCTCTTTTCCCAGGGATGCAGCCAGGATGGCTTGGGGCAGAGTGGCTGGAAAGCTGCCCAGTGGAAAAGGACTTAGGGGTGTGGGTTGACAACAGCTGAAGATGAGGCAGCAGAGTGCCCAGGTGGCCAAGAAGGCCAAGAGCATCCTGGCTTGGATCAGCACTAGTGTGGCCAGCAGGACCAGGGCAGGGATTGTCCTCCTGGAGTGGGCACTGGGGAGGCCACAGCTGGAATCCTGAGGTCAGTTTTGGGCTCCTGACTCCAAGAAGGACAGGGAGGTGCTGGAGTATGGCCAGAGAAGGGCAAGGAAGGTGGGGAAGGGTCTAGAGCACAAGTGTTGTGAGGAGCAGCTGAGGGAACTGGGCTTGCTTAGCCTGGAGAAGAGGAGGCTCAGGGGAGACCTTCTGGCTCTCTGCAACTCCCTGAAAGGAGGTTGGAGCCAGGTGGGGCTTGGGCTCTTCTCCCAAGTAACAAGTGAGAGGACAAAAGGCAATGGCCTCAAGTTGCACCAGGGGAGGTTTAGATTGGAGAGCAGGAAAAATTTCTTCCCCAAAAGGACTGTGAAGCCCTGGCCCAGGCTGCCCAGGGAGGTGGTGACAAACATCACCCCACCTGCAGGGACTTAAAAGACCTGGAGATGTGCTCCTGAAGGACATGGTTTAGTGGTGACTTGGCAGTGTTGGGCTCATGGTTGGACTTAAATGTTCTTAAAGGTCATTGCCAACTAAAGTAAGCCTTTGATTCTGCAGTGTGGACTCAATGTTGGGGCCTGGGGAAAGTCTCTCCCTGTGCAAAGCAAAAGGACAGGCAAGGGGCAGCAGCAGTTCCCAGGGTCATTTGGGGCCTGATGATGCTGAGCTCACCCTCATGTTCTGCCTGGGACTGGTCTTCCACCCCAGCAAGTGCATCCTGCCTCTAGTGCTGCTTGCTTTGGGAAGATATTTAGATAAGATAGGGTGAGATTAGTTGCTTTTCCTTGGCTGGGTGGCTCCCAGCCTTGTGATGGAGCAAGCAGGATGGTGCTGGCCCTCAGCATGAGCAGGACCTGGCCTAGGTGGTGTAGCTGAAGGAGGGGAAGGTTTGGGGTGTTGGAATAGGCAAGAACAAAGCCCAGCACAGGGCATGTGCTGCTGGCACCTTGTGCATGGAGGACTTCTGCATGCAGGAGCTGTGCAGGCAAGACCTTGTCTCTGTGTGTGTGTGTGTGTGTGTGTGTGCAGCATCCATCCATTGCAGGACCTGTGCAGGCAGGAGTGCCACCACCTCTGCCTTAGTGAGCTCCCAGCTGCTCCAAAGCATCAAGGAGGTGCCAAAAGCCTCAGGAACATCTCAGCTGGGAGGTGGGCTCTGTCCACCATCACTCCAGGCTAACCCCTCCAGGGCTGCTCCAAAAGCAACACACTTTCTGTTGCACCTCTGCAGAGCCACAGAGCCATGGGGAAGCTCAAAGGAGGACAGGGACCTGTGTTGGTGGGGACAGGGGGTAGAAATGTGAGTGGTGAGGTGGCTGCAGATGCCTGTGGGAGCACAGAGGAGAGGCACAGCCCTGTCCTCCTCCTGCTGTGGCCCCTGAGCCTCCCCTCTGCCCCCCCTCAGCTTCCCCTGGGGACCTGTTATTCCTGTAACACCAAAAGCTGTGGCTCTCAGATAAGGGCAGTGCAGGGCCCTGCTGAGGAACAGCAGCCAAGAGCTCAGCTTCTCCTACAGAAACTCCTCCTAAACTTTTCCTGTTCCTTGGGAGGGCTGGCAGTAGCTGGGCAGTGCAAAGGCCAGGGGAGGATGGGGGTGGCCACAGCATCCCTGCTGCTGGGCTGTGGGAGTAGGATGCTCCTCAGCAATGGGGCCAGCAGGTCAGGGAGGGGATTCTGCTCTTCTGCTCTGCACTGGGGAGACCTCACCTGGGATAATGGGGCCAGCTCTGGAGTCCTCAGCATAGGAGAGACATGGACCTGGTGGAGCAGCTGCAGAGGAGGCCACAAAAATGATCTGAGGGCTGGAACCCCTCTGCTGTGAGGATAAGCTGAGAGAGTTGGGGTTGTTCAGCTTAGAGAAGGCTCCAGGAAGACCTTCTTGTGGCCTTTCAGTGCTTGAAGGGGATCTGTAAGAGAGATGGGGAGAGAGTTTTTAGCAGGGTCTGTTGGGACAGGCCAAGGGGTAGTGGTTTAAAACTAAACAGGGAGATTAAGACTAGAGCAAAGGAAGAAATTTTTACACTGAGGGTGGTGAGAGCCTGTCCCAGGTTGCCCAGAGAGGTGGGAGATGTCCCACCCCTGGAACCATCCCAGCTCAGGTTGGTTGGGGCTCTGAGCAACCTACTCCAGTTGGGGTTGTCCCTGCTCAGTCCAGAGGGGTTTGGACTAGATGACCTTGAAAGGTCACTTCCAACCCAACCCATTCTGTAATTCTCTGATTAATCCTGGGCTGGGAGGAGAGTGCTGAGCCCTTGCTGTCCCTGCAGGCTGAGTGGAGGACTGCCAGCAGCAACATCTCCTTCNAGCACATGGGCAAGGGAAGGGATTATCCCCATGGACCAGGCACTGCTTGGGTCACAGCTCCAATCCTGGGCTCAGCTTTGGGCTCCTGACTCCAAGAAGGACAGGGAGGTGCTGGAGTATGGCCAGAGAAGGGCAAGGAAGGTGGGGAAGGGTCTAGAGCACAAGTGTTGTGAGGAGCAGCTGAGGGAACTGGGCTTGCTTAGCCTGGAGAAGAGGAGGCTCAGGGGAGACCTTCTGGCTCTCTGCAACTCCCTGAAAGGAGGTTGGAGCCAGGTGGGGCTTGGGCTCTTCTCCCAAGTAACAAGTGAGAGGACAAAAGGCAATGGCCTCAAGTTGCACCAGGGGAGGTTTAGATTGGAGAGCAGGAAAAATTTCTTCCCCAAAAGGACTGTGAAGCCCTGGCCCAGGCTGCCCAGGGAGGTGGTGACAAACATCACCCCACCTGCAGGGACTTAAAAGACCTGGAGATGTGCTCCTGAAGGACATGGTTTAGTGGTGACTTGGCAGTGTTGGGCTCATGGTTGGACTTAAATGTTCTTAAAGGTCATTGCCAACTAAAGTAAGCCTTTGATTCTGCAGTGTGGACTCAATGTTGGGGCCTGGGGAAAGTCTCTCCCTGTGCAAAGCAAAAGGACAGGCAAGGGGCAGCAGCAGTTCCCAGGGTCATTTGGGGCCTGATGATGCTGAGCTCACCCTCATGTTCTGCCTGGGACTGGTCTTCCACCCCAGCAAGTGCATCCTGCCTCTAGTGCTGCTTGCTTTGGGAAGATATTTAGATAAGATAGGGTGAGATTAGTTGCTTTTCCTTGGCTGGGTGGCTCCCAGCCTTGTGATGGAGCAAGCAGGATGGTGCTGGCCCTCAGCATGAGCAGGACCTGGCCTAGGTGGTGTAGCTGAAGGAGGGGAAGGTTTGGGGTGTTGGAATAGGCAAGAACAAAGCCCAGCACAGGGCATGTGCTGCTGGCACCTTGTGCATGGAGGACTTCTGCATGCAGGAGCTGTGCAGGCAAGACCTTGTCTCTGTGTGTGTGTGTGTGTGTGTGTGTGCAGCATCCATCCATTGCAGGACCTGTGCAGGCAGGAGTGCCACCACCTCTGCCTTAGTGAGCTCCCAGCTGCTCCAAAGCATCAAGGAGGTGCCAAAAGCCTCAGGAACATCTCAGCTGGGAGGTGGGCTCTGTCCACCATCACTCCAGGCTAACCCCTCCAGGGCTGCTCCAAAAGCAACACACTTTCTGTTGCACCTCTGCAGAGCCACAGAGCCATGGGGAAGCTCAAAGGAGGACAGGGACCTGTGTTGGTGGGGACAGGGGGTAGAAATGTGAGTGGTGAGGTGGCTGCAGATGCCTGTGGGAGCACAGAGGAGAGGCACAGCCCTGTCCTCCTCCTGCTGTGGCCCCTGAGCCTCCCCTCTGCCCCCCCTCAGCTTCCCCTGGGGACCTGTTATTCCTGTAACACCAAAAGCTGTGGCTCTCAGATAAGGGCAGTGCAGGGCCCTGCTGAGGAACAGCAGCCAAGAGCTCAGCTTCTCCTACAGAAACTCCTCCTAAACTTTTCCTGTTCCTTGGGAGGGCTGGCAGTAGCTGGGCAGTGCAAAGGCCAGGGGAGGATGGGGGTGGCCACAGCATCCCTGCTGCTGGGCTGTGGGAGTAGGATGCTCCTCAGCAATGGGGCCAGCAGGTCAGGGAGGGGATTCTGCTCTTCTGCTCTGCACTGGGGAGACCTCACCTGGGATAATGGGGCCAGCTCTGGAGTCCTCAGCATAGGAGAGACATGGACCTGGTGGAGCAGCTGCAGAGGAGGCCACAAAAATGATCTGAGGGCTGGAACCCCTCTGCTGTGAGGATAAGCTGAGAGAGTTGGGGTTGTTCAGCTTAGAGAAGGCTCCAGGAAGACCTTCTTGTGGCCTTTCAGTGCTTGAAGGGGATCTGTAAGAGAGATGGGGAGAGAGTTTTTAGCAGGGTCTGTTGGGACAGGCCAAGGGGTAGTGGTTTAAAACTAAACAGGGAGATTAAGACTAGAGCAAAGGAAGAAATTTTTACACTGAGGGTGGTGAGAGCCTGTCCCAGGTTGCCCAGAGAGGTGGGAGATGTCCCACCCCTGGAACCATCCCAGCTCAGGTTGGTTGGGGCTCTGAGCAACCTACTCCAGTTGGGGTTGTCCCTGCTCAGTCCAGAGGGGTTTGGACTAGATGACCTTGAAAGGTCACTTCCAACCCAACCCATTCTGTAATTCTCTGATTAATCCTGGGCTGGGAGGAGAGTGCTGAGCCCTTGCTGTCCCTGCAGGCTGAGTGGAGGACTGCCAGCAGCAACATCTCCTTCTTTGAGAGCTTCTGCTCCACAGCTCAGCGTGCGTTCAACGGCAGCAGGGAGACGTGCACGGTGACCCTGAGCTCCCAGGAGCCTCTCTCCCAGCACTGGGCAGTACAGGCAGTTCTGCATCGTGAGTATGATCCCACCACCCTGCCCAGAGTGGGGCAGGAGGGGGCTGGAATTGAGGAGCTTAGCAGAAGAATGCAAGCTGAGGTTTGGCAGAGGCCTCAGGTCTCCCTTCCTCGGGCTGAGCTAGCTCAATGCCTTGGAAGAGGCACAGTGACCCCAGAAATAAGCTTTGCTCTCCAGTGAAGGCACTGGATCCCTCTCCCATCCAGGATGACTCAAGGCAGGTACCCAGTCTCCCAGAGGAAAAATTCCTCCCAAGTGGTTAAAATCCAGTGCTCAGTTCCAAATCCTTCCCCAAGGGACCTCAGAGGAGAGTTTCTTGCCCATGCCAGACCCCTTGAGGAAATGCAGCTCAGCTTAGGGGTGATGGAGCCAAGGCAGGATCCAGCCTCCAGCATCTGACCACAGGCAGGACAGCCAGGCCCTGGGGCCTAATCCTGCCCAGCTGTGGCATGACCTGGAGTAGCTGGTTACAGCCTCTCAGTGCTCTTTGCCAGTAAATCACCCACTGAAGCAAAGACCTTTCCACCCCCACCCTCCCAGGGTGTGCACAGCCTGGGGCTGGGTGATGGTGAGGGCTGGGGTCTCTGGGGTCTCAGCTCCTTACCTAGCTGTGGAGGCACCTGCCAAGGGTTGACTTCATTCCCTCACATCTCCACCCACCTCCAGAAAGGGAGTCACCCCATTGATGGGCAGATGGTGGCACAACCTGCCCTTCCTTGTGCTCACTGCAGCCTCTTTCTTCCTCCAGTCCCTTTGGACCCTGAAGAAGTCCTCGAGGAGCTGAAGGAGAAGAAGGACAAGTTAGAGGAGGTAAGTGTGTCCACACCCAGGCACCGTGCAGCCTCCCTAGAGCCATCCCCCCCCAAGGTGGAAGGCACAGGAAAGCCTCCTTGGGGCCTGACCCATCCTTTCTGTGGCAGCTTGGCATTGCCAACATCACCTATGAGAAGATGGAGAGGGAGATGATCATCACTGATGAGTTCAGCACACCCCTGATCATCACCATCGTCACCCTGGCTGGCTCCCTGCTGCTGATCGCAGCCATCTACGGCTGCTGCCACCAGCGTTTCTCCCAGAAGAAGGACCAGGTAAGGTGGGGAGGAGGTGGCACAGGTACCTTCAGGCCTTCTTTTTTTTGTCCCAGTAGCATCTTCAGGAGATGAAGATCATTGAGGTTGTCATCTTCCCTAGTGGAGCCACCTTGGTTGGCTCAGCAGGCATCACCCGTGTGCGTTGCTGGAAAGGTGTCTTAAGTGCTGGGGATGATCCAGAGGGGCAGGAGCTGCTCCTTGAGAGGCTTGGGGTGGGGAGCAGCCAGCAAAAAACACCCCCAAAAAACAGGGAAATGAGGTTCTGGTGGTGGTAGGGTACAGCAACAAGCAGCAGCCATCCCCACTGCCAGCCAGGCCAGCAGAGCAGCATCCTTGGGGCATAGTTTTGCCAAGGCTTTCTGAAACCCAAAACTCCTCTGAACTTATCTAAACCCTACCCCTCCCCAAAAAGAAGGTAATAATAATTCTTCAGATCCTTTGATGAGTAGGGGAGCAGGGTTGGGTGATCAGCATCACCTCAATGCCCTCCCAGGGGGTGGTTGAAGGGTGGGAGAAGAGCAGGAGAAGAGCCACAGGAGGGCATCACCACCATACAAGTCAGCCTTTAGGAGAGCTGGGCCAGGGCCAAACCTCAGAGCAGCAGCAGCAGCAGGATTTAAGGAAGAGCAGACACTGGAGAGAAAAAAAAAGTAATAAAGAATTAGTATTTTTTCTGTCAGGAAGCAATTCTGGTTTACTTCAGCATTAGCAATCCACCTGCCAGAACTGATCTTCCCACCCCCCCCCAGGGAGAGCTCTGCCCACAGAGCTGAGGTTTGCCTCAGCCCCTGCTCCTCTTGCTGAGGATTTGGAGAGAGAGAGAGCACAAAAAAAAACAAACCCAAAACCAAAAAGAGGCCAAATGATGCAATTAAGGAAAACCAGCTTCCTGATGGAGAAGCAAATCCCTACATCCTACTTCAATCTTTCCCCCTAAACCAGCTCATCTTTCCCAGGGGTTCCCCACCTCTCCCCCAGAGGCCAGGAGCTGTACAGAGGTGAGGGATAAGGAAGCTTTTGCTTTAACCATGAAAGGCAGGGAAGAGCAAACCAATGCTGGTGTCCAGCTTGTTTCTGTAAGGCTGAATTTTGGGGGGAGGAAGTAGGAAAGGATGTCAGTAGACATTTGAGCTCCACTGTGGTCTCCTTGGAGCTGACAGGACTTTTCAGGGTGAAACAAACCCATCCCTGGTCAAGTAACATTGAACAGACTCATAGAATGGGTTGGGTAGGGTGGGAGCTTACAGGTCAGCTACTTCCAACACCCCTGCCACCAGCAGGGACATCTCAGGTTGCTCACAGCCTCATCCAGTCTGCCCTTGAACACTTCCAGGGATGGAGAATGGTGCAGGGGCACAGGTAGCAGCCCTGGCTGGATGCTCTGGAGGGAAATAGCCACCAAGCCCAGGGTACAGTAGCAAAATGAAAGCAAAGCATGCCATTTCCTTGCTCAGAGCACAGGAAAAGAGCCTTTTCCAAGGAGCTGGAATAGCTCTTTAGGAACATCAGACACATGTCTCCTCTCTGGACTGGTTTTTGGGTGGTTTCTTTGGTTTTCCTCCTGCTTCTTGTCCAAAAGTGACTTGAAAGTCTTTTTTTTTCTTATTTTTTTCTCCAACCCTCCCTTCCCTTCCTCCTCCCTTTTAAACCCTGCTCTGGTTTTACCTTGGAAATACCCAGCACATCCACCCTGACCTCCCCGGGTTTGATGATGGACATGTGGCTCTGATCTTTAATGTGAGTTCCCAGGCAGGGTCGGGAGGGGGCAGGGTGCTGCATCCCTAACACCTCCAGCTCACACCCTTGGGGCTTGGGAGGGCTCAGGAGCTTTTAACAGGACTAAAGCCNGTGGGGCTAGGGGTGCTTTGCCACCGCAGGAGAAAGTGCTGCCTGAGCATCCTTCCAGCTGGGGCTTGTACCAGCAACCTCAGAGGGGCAAAGAGACCCTGCAGAGCCCAGGTGCCTCCTCTGCTTGGGAGTATCCTGCCCACAGCCCACCCCATTTAAGGTGAGCCTGTCACCCAAACAGGTGAGATGCCCCCCCTGACCCCAGGGGACCCCAAGCAGTGCCTCTGCAGACCCCTGCTAGCATCAAGCCCTGTGGTTTTGCTTCTCCATCTCTTTCCTTCTCTGTGGATTCCTTCCCACACCTCTCTCTGGGCATTTCTTAGGAGCACAGGGATAGAGTGAGCTTTAAATCCAGGCAGGTTTTAACAGGGGTGCCCACTGACAGCCCTGTGCTCCCCAAAAAAGGGATCATCAAGGACTGCAGTTCCCTGGTGAATCTCTCCAGGGTAGGACAGGGCTGAAAGAACCAAAATTAGGATGGACTGAGGGTCTGTCAGAGGACAAAGGGATGAGCTGGAGCCTGGAGCATGGCCTACCAAAGGATGAGGGTGCTACACTGCCTGATTCATCTCTCCCTGCCTGGTTTCCACCCAGAGCTCCAGAAGGAGGAGGGATGATGCTTAATGGAGGGGCAAATGGGCTGGCAGTATCTGGAAGATATAGGACCTAAAGGCCAGGCCAAGGTGGAGAACAACAACAAAGCAGATAAAAAGGGAGAGGGGGGCAGAAGGGGGAGAGGAAGAATGAAGGCAAGTGAGGGAGGCAGGACTGGGGGTGCAGGGTCATGGTGAGGCAGCAGTGCTCAGCCTCTTCCCAAGGTGCTGAGGGGACCAAGCCACGATGAGCTGAAGCTGGCAGCTGCTCCTGGAGGTTTTCCACATGTCTCTGGCTGCTCTTTCCTTCCTCCCCCCATCAGCAGAGCCTCTCTCTCTCTCCTGCCAGTTCCACGCTCTCACCTCCTCGCTGCGCTGGCTGCAGCCTCAAGCCTTAACCTCATCCTGAAAAGTCTCCACATTGTTCTAAACACCTCCATGGGGCAGGGACCATGGCTGGCTGAGAGGTGACAGCTCCAAGGTGACACAGACACACACAAAGAGCATGGCCAAGCTGTTTTTCATGGGGGTTTCTGGGTTTTGTTTCCTGGCAGCAGCGCCTGACGGAGGAGCTGCAGACCATGGAGAATGGTTACCATGATAACCCCACGCTGGAGGTGATGGAGACCTCCTCTGAGATGCAAGAGAAGAAGGTGAACCTCAATGGTGAGCTGGGGGACAGTTGGATTGTGCCTCTGGACACCCTGATGAAGGAGGACCTGGAGGAAGAGGAGGACACACATTTATAGGCTGGAGAACTCAAGCAAGCAAGAAATGACCACCACCCCCACCCAGGCCAAACAACAAGCCAACATAATCCTTACACACATACACACAACTCCAAAACAAGGCCAAAATCCACCCCCTCAAACCCCAGAAAAATCCTTTCATGGCCCATTGTGCCACCACATGGGGTGCAGGATGGAAGAGGAAAGGACAGGAGACACCTCTGGGGCACATCATCAACACAAGGCACCACGGTGGCCACATCCAGCCAAGCATCCTCCATCACTTGTGGGTGCTCAGCAGGACTTCCCATGCCAGACCTGACTGGCCTTGAGCAAATTGAGGTTGCTTTGCTCCAAAAAGAGCTGCTGGTGTCTCCTCTGAGCATGTTCCTTCCTATCCCAAGTCCAACCACATCACATGCATCCTCCAGCTCCTGAGCTAGCCAAAAGTTAAAGGAAATCCATGTCCATAGGCTGGGAGAGGGAACACATCCTGTCAGCAAAGCAGCACCTGGCAGTTAGAACTAGGCAACCCCTCTGGCCCATGGGGTGGTTTTAGTCATGGCTCTGCCCTCCCTGACAGGCAGGGATTGAGCTGGAGCAGCCTGGTCCTTTCTAATCCAGTTTCCATCCCATAAACTGCCAGCTAAAACGCACAAGAGCCTCCTGTGGTGCCACAGGCAGATGAAAGTATCCAGCAGGAGGGTGGATGGGAGGGATGGGGCAGTGCCAAGTGAGGCTCAAGTCCTGTGCCACCACCACCACCACCACCAGCTCTGCCACAAAGGGCTGCAGGATGGTTCCTGCACTCAGTTGGTGACCAGGAGAGGCCCAGTAGCTTCATGCATTGATGCCAAGGGAAGGCAATTCCTGGAGTTGATGGCTCCTAGGAAGGGTGTAATGAGACCAAGAGTGATGTCTGGTCACCAGCCCAGACACGAGGTTGGGGGTTTTTGTGGTGCAGGAGCCCAGCTCTGCCTCTGCACTTCCCAACAGAAGTGTTGATTGCCTGCCAGTGATCATGCAGCAGCACCTCAAGGCTCACCTCCATCCTCCCTGAGACTGGGGGTTATGTGCACTGTGATGGTTTGTCTTTGTTGGGGTCATCTTTTCCTGCTTGAGCAGCAGAAGAGGAACAGAAGCATGAGGCAGGGAGCTTGGTGGTGTTCAGGATTCTCCATAGGTACAGCCCTTGGTGTTTCCTCCCCAGGAGGTTTGTAAGCTCAGTCCCCACATCTTCAAAAGCCAATAAAATAACAAGACACCTGCAATGAAACTTCCAGCTCAGCAGTGAAGCTGGGACTGAGCTTTGTCCTTCAGCCTTTGGTCTCTTGTCCAGGTCTTCCTTTGCCAGAAGTCTCTAGAAGGGAAAAGGAGAACAAACCATGTAGGATCAGAAAGTGGCTGAGACCATTGCTGGTTTTCTGCTCCCCATCACAGCTCCTGAATGGCCCTAAAAGGATGGGGAGAGTTTCACACCTTCACTCTGGCTTTAGTGAAGCCAGGACCAGAGCAGGGCTCCATCCTCCAGCACATGGAAAAGTGAAGAGAGGCCAAAAGGTCACTTGAAAGAGGGCATCTCCCAACAGATGAAGATGGTGGTGGTGGTCTCAAGCCCTCTGTAAGGCAGAGGAGCTGCAGATGAAGAGTGATGCCCAAACATGGCCCTTCCTCTCCTCTGGTAGCCATAAACCATGCATTCACCAAAGCAGGACAAGGTGATGTCCTTTGGGCTCTGCCACCAAGCCAACACAGGGTGGAGATTCACCCCCATGGCTGCCCTGAAGGAGGGGAAAAGCAGAGCTGAGCAAAGACACTCAAAAACTGAGTGTATTTCTGAGTCAGCCCTTGGGAGTGCTCACAAAGGAGAAGGTCAGGGTGGTTTCCTCAGCCCCAGGACAGAAGCTGGCAGAAGTTCTGTCTTCTCCAAAGGACTGGCTCTTCTTCCTTCTCTCCTGCAACTGAAGGGCAAGAGTTGGAAGTGTTCAAACCTATCTATGTTTGTATGTAAATATTCCTGCTAGTCATTAGCCATGCATTCAGCACCCTTCACTTACCTATGCACTGCACTAGGGGGAAGCAAGCTGGGAGGGGAATGAAAAAAGAAAAGAAAGAAGAAAGAAAAAACTTTAAAAGGGCAAGAAAAAATACAAGCTAAAGGGCAGGCTGGCAGGGGATCAGTATCCACCAGGACAGAGAGAAACCACCTCTCACCCAGGTCACTCCACATCATGGCTTTGGAGTTCCAGCAGCATCAAAGTTCAGCTCCTCCACATTCCAGCAAGGCTCCAAGAAGAGGGCTTGGTGTTTGCAGCTGTCATGAGTTGTGGTTGCTTCCCAGTTGCCCTGAGAGATGAACAGCAGGTTGGTGACCTCTTGTTTCTGTCCTTCCCAGAAGATAAACCAGGAGGCAGCAGCAGCAAGGCTTTGGCTGCAGGGGCTGCTGGAAGAACAACCCTGGCAAAGACTCTCCAGGCAGCTGGGTGTTGGCATGTGCCTAAAGATCTCCCTCCCCAGCAAAGAGATGCCAAAGTGCTTTCATCAATCAGCTCCAAAGACTTTCCAAGAGAACCCTAACAAAGGCTTGAGATGAAGCAACCTGAAATCTTTCCAGGCAGAGACCAGTGAAGATCAGAACTGCTCAGCAAGTGCTTATAGTGATTTCTATTTGAATAGGAGTTGTACATTTATTTATTTTTCCAGACACCCTATTTTTAAACCACTAATATTTTATAGTAGATTTTTTTTTCCCCCCTCCCCTTATTTAAAGAGCTATTTCCATGGAAAAACACAACCCACAAGAAAACCAGTAAGGTTTGGGGTTGGTTTTTTTTTTATGTTGAGAATATTCTTGTTGAAAAATAAATTTAAAAAGAATAAAAAAACCCCAAATCAGGTAGGAAATGCAGCAATGAGCATCTTGGGCCTTAATCCTTCCCTTTGTAGACTGTAGCCATAATTGTTAAGACCAAAAATAAGGAAATGATAGGAAAAGAACCCCATCAATCTCCCCAAGCACTTCCTCCCTCCCTGCACTCTCTTCCCCATCCTCCTCTTCTCTCCCTCAAAACAGCTTTAACACCTGGCAGGGCATAGGAGGAGGTTCTTGCTCTTCCCCCTTTTGGGGAGAGGTCTACAAGCAGCTCAGATGTCCTTGCAAGAGACTTTCCTGTTTTCAGGATCACTAGGAAGATGTAAATATATTTAGGAGCATTCCTCTGCCACTCCCAGTGCCATGACCCAACTGAGGAGCTTGAGACTGTTGCCTACAGAAGACATCATCATCCAGAAGGGACTGCAGAAGGAGAACCTGATTTCCCAAGGTTTGGAACAGGTTGCCTAGAGAAAGGTGGTCAAAGCCCCAGCCCTGGAACCATCCCAGGTCAGGTTGGTTGCTCTGATCAAGCTGACTGCAGGGGTGGGGTTGGACTAGGTGACCTGGGAAGGTCCCTTCCAACCCAACCCATTCTAGGACTCTTCTGGTTCTGAGGTTGAATCTTGCACATATAGCAGAGCTCTCATGTACTGTACAGTAGCATCTCTCCCAGGGACAGGAGTCTGATTTACACTGGAATTTACTGAGGAACTGGATTGTAGAGATTATTCTTGCATTTTCCTACAAATATATTTTGAAAGCATCATGTATTTCTGGCAATAAAAGTTCTTATGGAAAAGACTGGTTCCTTGCCTGAGTGAGAAAGGGTGTGGGGGGAGCAGAGCTGGTGCTGGAGAGCCACAAATAGGAGATGTTACAACTGGTCATGACATGGTTTGAGCTTGGTTGGAAACTCAAGGCAGGCTCTGCATGGTCCTCCTAGCAAGAAGATGGAAAGTGATTAGGAAAGCAAGAGTAAAACCAAGACAGACTTTCAGAGGTAGCCAACCAAGGGGGAGCTTAGAGTTTTCCCATGCAGAAGAAGGTGGGACAGTGGTGACAGAAAACTTTACTGAAGGGAAGAAAAGAGAGAACTCAGAGGGGGGAGATGCTCAGCTGATGGTGGCAAGAGCAGCCCCCCCATGGCCAAACACCAGGACCTGTTGGTGCCTTCAGGCAGGTGGAGGAAAGGGCAAGGGAGCCTGTCCTTATGTCTGGATTTCATCCTATCTCTGTCCCTGCCTTCAGCTCTCCTGCACTTGGGTCAGGCTGTGGAGGAGGGAATCAAACCTTGTGCCCCCCAGGCCAAGCAGCATCCCATGCAGGCTCAGCAGCAGCTTGGGCAGTTCAGCATCTTCATTCCCCTTCAAGTGCCCCCAGTAAAAGATTTTGTTCCAGGTTAAGTTTCCCCTTAGGCAAAGGAATAATAAAATCAAATCAAAGACAAAAGGAATTTGGCTTGGTTCAAACACGACAAATGAGTGTTTTGCATCATCAACCCATGTCACACCTCCCTGCTCCTCTCCAACAAGAGCTCTCACAACTGCCAGGCACATGCTGGATTTTGGGTTCCTGACCCAGCCCATCAGGGATGTCAGGGATCAGGGCATTTCCCAGCTGTGCTGGAGGGCAGAGGGACACAGGCTCCTGCAGCAGCAACAGTGCACACCACTGGGTTCCCAACTTCTGCACTGCTACAAGACCTTCACAGATGGTTTTGTTTCCATTCCCAGAGGAGCCAAGGATGGTAGAAGAGAGAGAACTGAGAGAAGCAGCCTTGCTAGCATGTACATTTTTATTAAGAAAAGAAAAATGAACAAAATACATTCTCTCCTTATGTACAATACATACATCATAGCTACAGAGGTGGATAGTCCTCAGCTCACTCACTCCTTTATGTACAGCATGGGGCTTGCAGATCAACCCCCAAAATTCTCCCAAGATGATTTCTGCCCCAAGGAAGAAAATTCACACTTGAGGCTGAACAAAGATCATCTGGATGGGGAATTACCAGAGTCCAGGAAGGCTGCCTGGAAACACCATGGGCTCTACAACACAGGACTAGTCAATGTTTGACTTGCCTCTTCAAACACTTGTGCTGTTCAGTGGTCATCACCCCATGAATGCTCCCTTTCAGCCCAGGGCTGTCTGCACCTCTCAGTTCAGCTCTCCTGGGGTCAGGTGTCCCAGACAACAAGTGCAGGACAGACACCAAAGGGAACTCAGATGGACATCAGAGTCTGGGGGTTGCTGTAGAGATGCCAAACCAGAAAACACATTGCCAGGTTGTGGACACTCACAACTCCAAGCACTACAAAGGGATAACCAGCTTTTGGGGACCACAAGAGGGTGCAGAGGACAAACACTGAAGGTCCAGACAAACAAACCATCACACAGTACAGGGCTAGGCTGAGAGTAGAGGCAGCAGCTCAAAGAAACAGCTTGACAAAGCACCCCCTGAGACCAGGTGATGGTGTCCAACCAGCCAGCTTATCAGTGTTCAACCCTGAGCTACCTAGATCCTGTCTGCACTATCAACCCATCTAACAGAGAGGCTATTTCAGCAGTTCCAAGTCCCATGTTCAAAGGGAAGGTGTCTACCAAGGCTCAAGACTTCTAAAAGGAGGCATGTTGCAGCTCAGCATCTGAGATGCTCCTCACCCCCAGCCCAGGAGGATGGGAGCCTCTCATCTCCCACTCACTCAGAACAAGCCAATGGGCTTCAATTTTCTAGCCCTAGCCAAAGTGATCTGCAAGGCTGGAGGCCTCCAAGACTCAAGACTTCCCACCAACACATTTGTTTGTGTAATTAAGCTCTTTTCCCTCCCCAGCATCCTCTCATTTCCTGCTGTGGAGGAGGCTGTGCTGGGAGACCTAGCAGAAGATGGAGCTTTAGTATCTAGCAACAGCTACTAATAACCAGGGGTTTGTTTTCTTTTCCTCTACACAGCAGCTTCTGAACTCAAAAAGTGTTTTGCACATCCAAATATCAACAGGAGGGAGAGAGGAGAGGAAGGATAGGAATGAGGAGAGAGAGAGAGAGAGGAAGGAAATACTCAGCCTCCACTACTAGTTTGTCTTTCCAATTACCACAGCAGATGAGAGGGCAAAACCAGGCAGTGGCACAGGAGTTCTCTCCTCCAGGGTTAGGTAAAAGTCTTCTCCAGCAGAGGAGTTCTCCACACTGCTGGGGGAAGGCAATCACACTCTGAGTAGCAGGGGAAGCAGAGGCAGGAGGATGAGGCCACTGTTCAGACTGGAGTATTTGCAGTGAAGCCATTCACTTGCAACTCAGAAAGCCCAGGCTGGCAAGAGCTACCTTTCCCCTTTTAGGAGTTGAGGTTTTTGTCCAAACCTCCAACCAAAAACTTTAAAAATCCCTTTTTCAGCCTCAAAGTGAATAGATCCTGATCACACACTGCAGGGCTCTTCTGTTTAGTGAAACACCAAGTAATTGAGTGAATCCCTTGGGCAGCTAGTTACAAAGTGAGGGTATTTAAAGTGTATTTTCTCATCAGCAGTGAGGAAAACCTGTCCACTGGTATTTGGGATGTGGAGAAGACTGGAAACCACTAGAGCCACTGTTGTGGTGCAGCCTCCCCACCATCATATTAATTAAAAGGCAGCTAATCTCCCTTAATCTCACTGGCAGCTTTCATCAGACAGCTCAGAGCATTCTGAGGTTTCAACAGCTTCCTCAGGCTGCCAGAGCCCTGGTCTGATAGCTGCCTGTGCTGCACAGCCTCCAGTGTGTTTGGGCAGTGTTAAGCCTGGCTGGCTTCCTTGCAATTGCTGAAAAGAGACTGAGGAGGAAGAAAAAGAAAATCAAATAAAATTGTATTAGTGTCTCTGGTCTCTTTGGGGTGGAGAGAGCCAAAGCTGGAGGTAAAGCTCCAGGACTAGAAGATCCTGGTATTGCATCACTTCCATTTGAAAGAGAGCCAGAGAATCCAGCTGACATGAAAACAAGCTCTGAATAGCAGACCTACTTGTAAGAGAAGCTTCCAAAGTCCCTCCACAGGAGACAGACCACAGCTTAAACATCTACCCACAGAAGCCAACCTTATCCCCAAGCCTATTTCTCTGTATAAACCAAACCCCCCAGCTGCTCTGTGCCTCCACTGGTGAAAGAGCTGATGAAAGCAAGTGGCAGAAACCTAGGACAACTCAAGGGTTGCTATCATCACCTTTTTTCTTCTGTTCAGCTGTTAGCATGCTCCTGGGGCCACACTGAAGGAACCCTGTTGAGGCAGGGGGAAGGCTCTGCCCAGCACTGGATCTTGGGCCATGGGAAGGCACAAGTAAATAGGTGGCTGCTGCAGTGGGATGCCTACAGCATGCTGTGCTGCTGCTGGGGAAACTGGCTCCAATGCTTTCTGTCCCTCCCCAAGAGGAGGAACAGCCCCTGGGGACAACAAGGCAATCACAAGGAGGAGCCAATGTTTGACAAGGGCTAATGGCTTTAAACTGAAGGAGGGTAGGGTTAGAGTAGAGACAAGGAAGAAAGAAACTCTTCACTGTGAGAGTGGTGAAACACTGGCCCAGGTTGCCCAGAGAGGTGGGAGATTCTCCATCCTGGGGAGTGTTCAGGGCCAGGTTAGATGTGGCTCTGAGCAATGTGGTCTGCCCATAGTGGGGGAGGGTTGGAACTAGATGATCTTTAAGGTCCCTTCCAACCCAAACCATTCTGTGACTGCTTCAGAGGCAGCAGTAACTCTTGCAATGGAAGCAACTAGACTAGGATGCTGTGACATGGAGAAGGTGACAACCACCACCACCCAGCTCTAACCTTTAACTCTGCAGGGGCCAGTCCATTAAACTTTGGGAAGTCTGGAGGCACAGCATTTTAAGAGCTGTGAGTGGTCACACAGGGAAAGAAAGAGAGTCAGAACACATGGGGGAATAGCCAAGGGAGCATGCTTTGACCATCAAGCTGGACAACATCCAGGCCAGTGGTAGTTCTTCCTTTCAAATGAATAGCAAGCCCCAAAAAATCTGAGCTGGTAGAGGCAGTTTTGAGCTATTCCCTCACACCACTTCACCCAGGACTGAACTGCAATGCCAGGCTTGAGCTGAACAGAGTCAAGTGAGCTGAACAGAGTCAACTGATTTCTGATAGCACTGAAACACAGGCTCCAGGTCATCAGAAAAAGCTCTGCTGGCTTCCAGCAAACAGCTGGGAGCCAAGGCAACATGTCCCTCTGTCTGCACCATGCCTAAATGAAGATTTCAGAGTGCTGAAGTGACACACTGACAGCAGCTTCAGCAGGTCTGGGGCAGTAGTTATTCAGCAGCAGAGCACTGAATTTGGGTCCCAAATGGAGGTCAAAATATGAAAGCCAAGGAGACAGCAGCAATGTTACCTTCAGGATCTGCACATGGAGAAGATGCTGCCTTGCAGACCTCTACCCCTAAGCCCCCTAGCTGCTGCTACATCCACAGCCCACACCTTCTTCAGAGGTTTACACCTCTAACCAAAGCACACATGGCTCATCCAAAACCTCCATCCACTTGTTTGACCTCTGCCAGGAAGGCTAAAGGATCCCTGCTGGCACCAACCCTGGTGTGTGCTGCTGGGACTCTCAAGAGGGCAATAAGCAGGTCCTTAACTGGCTGCCACTCTAAAACCACCTACACTTAACAGCATCTGGAGTCAATTTAGCCAAGCACTGAGCCATGGACTATTAGAACAGTTCCAGTACAGTAAACCTATTTTTTCCACTCCAACTTTTCATTCTAATAGAGGCTTTCAGTAACACAGGGATTCTGCCTCTGACTCATTAGTATCACTTGAGGAATTGCCAGCACAACCTTGTCCATGACAGGATCTGATCAGCTCTGCCATGCCCACAGGCATCCAGACACCCTGACAAACTTCTGACAGCACATTTACATTTCAAAACATTGACAGCTTAGATACCACTATTGATCTATAGCAAGAACAAGGCAGAGTTGGTCTGAAACTCTCCTTCCTCAAAACAAGACCCATCTCCAAATGATGATGTGTACTCATCAAAACTGGCCCAGCTCAGTTTCTGTAATCTTCTCCCTCATTAGAACAGCCATAATCTTTATTTTTCAACTGGCCTCACCTCTGTGTCTGTAACAGCTGCAGCTATAAAACAACACAAGTGCTTCCAGAGACATACACAAACTGCTTTTGCTGTCAGGACTTCACTTGACAATAGCCAAACATTCCTTAATTCCAAACCAACCACAACTAATAAGCTCAAATTCAAAGCATACATTGGGACTCAAGGTTTCACAAGACATTTTTCCACTTCTAAAACCAAAAGGTACTGAATGAAAATGTTATTTAGTAGCTGGTGCCATCCTCCCCTGAAGCAGGACAACATTACATCAAGAGAATGCAGGGATGGAGGAGCATTCACATTTAAGGTTACACTGACCCCTCAGGCTCCTGGCTGACCCCTCAGGCTCCTGGCTGACCCCTCAACCATTAACTGTTCAGGCTAGGTTATTATAATGAGGGATCAAAAAGCACCAGCAGTTTAATTTCAGCATCCTTACTTTGGTACAATCTTCACAAAGGGAAACTTGAGAATGATCTTTAAGAAGGTCTCCCAATTTTACTCTAGTTGCCACTGCACAAAGCAAACAGCAGTTGGGTCTTCACAGATTGATCTTCCAAAGTCAGAGCAGGAATTTGTTCATGGATGTTTTGGTAGGACCCTCCCAGCATGTCCTCTGAGCTACCCTGTTACCTGTCTGCAGACAGAGTCACCCTGGGCAAAACAAACCAAATCCCAGGCATTTATTACCACACCTGGCTCTAACTACCTAAGCTTCACAGACAAGATGCTGCTCAGAGAAAGGGCAAACTCAACTTTTCTAAGACAAAATTCTCTTTCCTCATTCTATCTCAGCAAAGGGAAGACATGCTTAAGAATAAACAGCTCACAAGTGTTAACTTTAAAAGAGCAAGAAGAGCAAAACTACAGCTAATTTCAATAATCACTTTGCACCAGCCTTCAGGTCAACCCAGGCCCAATATTAATTAAAGAGAGAAAAGAAAAGGGCAAGAAGGTGGCTATAGCCTCCTGGTTTTTCACATCACCAACTAAGTAGGTCCTTCTGCTACCTGCAAACATGCTTGGAGAAGTCATTTTGGGAGAAGTCCTTGAGAGTCTGACTACTATGAGAAGTTGTATAAGACAAACATTAGGAAGCTCACTTAATTCTGCCTAATCCAAGTGACCAAAAATCCAATCTGAAGGGCTTTACTTCACTAGGAAAATGTGTCACTTGCTACAAAACTCTGCATAAAGAATAAGTTCCTGTTTTCCAAGGAGATGAACTGCTGTGTAATATTGGGAGGGTGAATATGTTGAAGTGCCAGTGAAGAACCAAACAAAACCCTTAAGTTAGGACTGAAGTCTTGGTGTCTGCATCAAGTTCATCCCACTCTGACTTCCTACAGCTTTAAAAATCATACCAGAACCTTTAACTTTGGCTTTAAAGACCTCAGTCATTCCAAAGGAGTCCCTCTCTCTGACAAGTCATGACCCTTTCTTTTGCAATACCTCATTTCCAAGTTAACCCAGAATTGAAACTACTGTAGTGGAAAGATGATGTGGTGTTCAATCCAGCAAGTCACCTTACAGTATAAAGGCAAATACAATGTTTGTCTTGCCTAAGCTAGAAAGGAGTCCCTGCTACAGCCTGCAAGCAGGAAGGGTGAGGTTTGGAGACCTCTCATGCACAGCTACATGCAGGGTGCTGTGAAACACCTTCAGGTGGCTGCTTTCAGACCAAGTGGGTTTCTTTTCTGTCTGTAATGATCATATCTGAGGCTTTCCTGGAATATCACCAGGATCTTTAAAGATCTGCATGTAATTCAGTTCAAACTCTCCCTGAAACTGCTTGTCAGTAACTGGCTTCTTTTGGAAGGAAATCCTTCAGTGCTCAGAAGTTTTGATGAGGTTTTCCACCAGGTAAAAACCACAGAGAAATCAGTTCATTTTCACTCCTAGCTTTCAGGACACAGAACCCAAAAAGACCCTTGGCAAAGCCACAAGAAGCCTTCACTTTGGATTAACCTCTCTGGCCACAGGGTGGATCTGCTGCTCAAGAAATCCTCCCAAGCTGAGTACCTCCTTTCTGCTGGTTCATCACCAGCTGCAAGCCATAAACTGCACTCCTGCGAACCGAAATCGATCTGCTGAGGATCAAGACAGGTCAGGAGCTGATCACCCTCAAGCACTCTCATTAGCTGCCATTGTCAGCCGTGGCAGAAGCAACGTTCACCTCCTCCAGACAAATCATTCATTGATGTTCCCCAAAAGCAGGAGCCAGGCTGGCAGGCTCTGCAGGCAGCCCTGACGCAGATGACAACGAAACCGAGATCGAATTCCTATAACCCACAAGAAGGTTGACGTGATGGCCAGCTCAGCACCGCCACTGCCCGCACAGCTTTCGGCATTCCCCAGCTCCCTCGGTCTGCTCGCCCCCTGCCGACGGGGATCGGGGGGGAATCTGTTCCTCAGCCTACTCCTATTTTTGGGGGTTCAGCCTCATCGAATGTGGAGAGAGAAAAGTTTATCAAGAGTTTGGCTGATCAGAAAACTGTCCCCAAGAAGCAGTTCATCACCTGACTGAAGCTGGAGAGGAGGCAGGCAATGAGATCAAGGGATAAGGGAACACAACAGCACTGTAGTTTAAAGTAGCATCATAGAATCTCCTGATTTGGAAGGGACCCCAAAAGGATCATGGAGGCCAACTCCTGTCCCTGCAAAGGACAACCCCAAAAAGTCTTAAGAGGCTGCAGCAGCTTTTGGCTTGTTGCATTACAAATGCTCAGTTCAATAGCACTGGAAACACCTCAGTTGGACTATTCCCTCTGGTATCTACATGAATACCATATAAGCTCTACCTTAACCAGTTAAAGCATCAAAAGGTAGCACATCATAAAGCCTAGCAGTGCTGTACAACTTTCCATGTCACTGGAAAAAAACCATAAATGCAATGTTTCAAAGAAACAATTTAATCAGATTTCATGTACTGCACTATGTACTGAGTGGATTCTTCCACAGACAGCTGATGTGCCATCCACTGAAGTATACAATGTCTAGAAACAGTCTCAACTTACAGCTCACTTCAAAACACTGTCTTTGTATAGTCCTCCCTGAAGGCAAAGCAAAGCCCAGCCTCTAACATGTTGTTCCTGCCCAGCGATTAAACACTACTATGAGAGTTAAATGTATTTCTAACCTACTAGGACTACAAAAGTCACACAAAGAACAGGATAAAGAGGCAATACAATGCAATCAAAGCAAGCAGACACTTGAGCTCTGGAAAAGACACTTCACTAACTCTTTTATTTCAAAGAGTCCAAATCATCTTTGCACACACAAGACTTCCATCAAGTTCAACAGGAGTCGTGTAGCCACAGCAGGTGCAGCAATGATACCCTACTGGCATCAACACTTCTGGACATAAAGCTTTGCAGTCTCATATAAATATTTACATCTGCCAGTTTGTACTGAATGCTCACTGACACCAAAGGCAGAGAGTTTCTAGTGCTGGGGACACACATCCTTCCTTTCACTTCCTAGTGTGGCACCAAGCCCTTACCTTCTTTACAGAGAAGGCTTTTCAGCAAGGAAGAATATAGTTTTTTATACATATGCATCAGCTTGCTTCCAAAGAGACTTATGCTAAAAAAGCCTCCCTCACATTCAGATCTAGGCCTAAAATGCACTGACAAGTGAAGGAGCTGCACTACATAGGAAGGAGAGAAGCTGTGGGGAGCAATCCTCTTTATATTTACACATGGACAAACAACACACAGAAGCATAGGTGCATGTAAACAAAGACAATCTGCTTCAGAAATCCTAAACCCAAGCCCAGAGTCAGGTTGCAGAGGTTGGGTGTGTGGTTGGGGTGGAAGACCCAGCTCAGGGGGGGACCTGCACAGCTTCTCTTCAGGAAAGCACAGCAGTGAAAACAGAACAAGCCCTGACAAGGGACCTGTGCAGATGAGGACTGCTCTCCCATTTCCCAACAGTTTCTCTGAGGTTCCCACTTGCCTGTCAGGTTGAAGTGGAAGGCTCCAGAGAACAGCAGACAGACAGGTAGGTATTCAAGGTTTGGATCAGGTAACAGATGGAATGAGACACTTCTGTCAGCTCAATTCTGGGAGGAGGAGACAGGTGACACGTGCTCCCCATCACAACAACACACTGCCACTACAAGACTCAAGACACAGACATTATCACCTCAACATGTGCCAGTGTCCTGCCACCAACTTATTCAGCTGCTGAGGATGGAGTTTGGAGGATAATGCAATATATCATGACTAGCTACAAATGAGCAACCTCCCCATCCCCTTTTCTCACCAACCCCAAAATAAAACCCATCACCTTTAATTCCCAGACAAATCTCAATTTTCCCCTATAGGCAACAATGATCACTGCATGATTGGGTTTTATTGGTTGGCTGGTTGGGTTTTTCTTTCCCCCTACCTTTTCATCTTCCATTTGCTAACTCAAAATCCCAAAATCAGAAAAAATATATATATTTAGTCAGAAGTATGTCAGTTACATTTTATTAACCTACTCCAAGGGAAAAGCTTCAGGGATTCACCATACAAGTAGAAACCCCCTTTCAGACACCTAGGGGTTACTCTATTCCTTCATCCCAGCAGTCAATCAATGCAGTAAAAAAAACCTAAAATACTGAAAATGGATGCTTTTTCCCCCCTCTTCCACATGTCCAGTGATTGCTCCATTACAGTGTGATGAGGTCTACCAGGTTGCCTTTAGGAGGGGTCATGTTGTCTGGAAAGAAGTTGACTAGTGTGTCGAAGAGCTGAGTTCTCTGAGCGTACGTGTGGTCAACGTCTGAAAAGCCTGGAGGAGAAGGAAAAGGGGAAAGCAAGTCAGCACTCACTCTGTCAGATGTTCAGTTTAGCTGTGGAATATGCTAGTTGTTCATTTTGGATAGATGGGCACAGAATCCCAGTGTGGTAAGGGTTGGAAGAGACCTTTGGAGATGATTTAGACCAACCCTCGCCCTGGCTAAAGCAGGGTCAGCTAAAGCAGGGTGCCCAGAATCATGTCTTTGGAATCTCTTCAGAGGAGGAGACTCCACAACCTCTGTGGGCAGCATGGCACCCTCAAAGGAAAGAGGATTTTCCTCATGTCCTGTGCCCATGGCCCTTGTCCTGTTGCAGAGCACCACTGAAGGAAGGCTACAGGCATATAGAGGCACGTTACCTGTTCACTACATCTGCCTCAGCTAAGAAGGCTGCCAGTTCTCTGTCCCACTACTATGTGCACACTCACCCAGAGACCACATCACTCCAAGCCAACACTGCAATCCAAATGCCATTAAAAGCAGTAAGCAAATAGCTGTCAAGCTCATTGACAGCCCTGAAGAAATGGGGGAAGGAAGAGTCCTCAGGGCACTGCTCTGATGTCCCAGAAAACACAAGAAATCCACAGACAATCTGTGGAGCTATTTTTATGTGATGCCTCGTTTCTCCTGTCCTCAGGCTTCCTTCATTACCTTCACCATTGTCTTAACCAGAAGTGGTACTTGGACTGCATGGAGTTTTCCTTGAGAGAAGCTCTGCTGATGGTAGAAGTCCCAAGTCAGAGTGAACTTGCAACAAGGAGCCAGGCTGCAGCTTGGCACACGGGTGCTTCCGAATTAGTCTGGTGAATTGCTGCCTCCCAACAACGCAGAAAGCATTGTTTATCCAAATCCCCACACTTAAAACCATCAACAACAAGAACAATAGAGTGGGAACACAACGATTTCCTCTGCTTTGTGTTACTTCAATCACTGGTATCTCAAAGGAATGCTTTTTGATTCAGTGAACTCACTCTTCAGTTAATCAAAGTTAGCCAAGTTAATCAAATCAAGGAGGGGTTTAGGGTTGGTTTGTTTGGTTGGTTTGTTTTAGAAGCACCACTTGATGTGTGCAACCCTCCTATCTAAATAAAGTATTGTATCAAGAACTAATTTCTCTTTTATAACACTTAAAACTAGGACAAACACAATCTTCTCAAACTTAGCTTTTCTTTCCTTAAAAAATTCATCTTCTAGCATCAACTAGATAAAGTCTTCCAAACCACACAAGCTCAGCAGCTTCTCCATCCAGCAGCTCAGTGCAGCAGGCTTCTTCCTTCCCTCAATTCCTTAGATTGGGAATCATGTGTTCACTAAAAACCAAAGTCATCCATGCTCCCAAGGAGAGCTGGGCAACTGGAGGACAAGACATCATTACAAGAAGGAAAGTTAAGCCTAGAGCCTTCCTATAGCTTGCCCAGGATTCATCTCTCAGCTCTTTAGAAGAGTTAACTGGACAGAATAGCCAAACAAATTATGGTTTTGGCTCAGACCTCCTGTTTCCAGCCCTTCACACCACTGTTTTCTTCCCTCTTGACACTCTGCCCAAAGCACTAGCTCTGCAAAGAACAGAGTGAACCAAACCACTCCAGGAATTGCAGTTATCACAGCAAACAGAGCCCTAGCCACGCTGGGAGATTCCAGAGTGGCATGACAAGAGGTGCTTTCTTTCTGCCCACAGCCTCTGTTTATTTGGGGAAGAGGGAAGAAGCATCAGGTGCAATAAGAGACACAAAATGATCCCAGGAGGCATGGGTTTGAAACCACACTGGTGACAGAGGTTTTCTGACACTGGTCATTATAAATCATCTCTGAAATATCTAGGTAGTGGCACTTGGCATATGCAAACCAAAAAGGGCCTACAACATCCATACAAACTATGACATTTGATATAAAACCCAACAGACATTAACAATAAAGATGGGAGGGAACATAGCCTAATCCTTCTGAGGCACAGTACTTACCCAGAGTGGTGAAATCTGAGCCAGACTTAAATAATGCTGAGGCAAGAAGCTGAAACTGCAGCAGAGGAGGTGGAGTGACAAGGAAAGGGGGGGAAAAAAAAAGAAGTGTTATTAACTGTACAGTTAAATATCCCAAAGATTCCTAGAAGTCCAAGTAGCTTTAGAGTGCTGGGTTTTCTTTGTACAACCCTCAGAACTCCTGTGCCATACATAGGAATAAGAGCAGCAAACACTTCCATGGGAGCAAGACAATTTGTCTCCTTGGCAGAGCAAGTTGGATGGTTTTTCCTAGAATTAGAGTAGCACTGATGCAATGAAAGGTACTTGACTGGGAGCCCTAAAACCTAGGTTATTACATATGCTTCTTTTGCCTCTCTCCTAGATAGCAAAGTGCAGAAGGCAGAGTCTCTTCCACAAGACAACATTCCCAGGAAGGAAGGTGGCAGAGTCTCAATGAGCAAGGATCAGATGGCATAAAACCCAGGGTAAAAAAAGCACAGCATCAACTTCTTGAAGACAGAGAAAGCTTTACATGGCAACAACCTTTCTGAACTGCCAGAGAAGGTCACATCACAAGTTCAAGGAAATGTCTTTTTAACTGAAAACCAGAGGTTATTTGCTTGGGAACATCAGAACTGTGAGTTAAAACATTTTAAGTTCCACATTCACCACTTTAATGTCTGTTAATGTCTTACTGATAGAGGGGAAGACAGAATCTTCCTCTACCCCCAGCTGCTGTTTTCAGTGATCCACATCCTGGCAAAGTTTGGTCATGTTTCCTTAAAGAATTAGTCAATCTCTTAAAGGCTTGTAATGTTCTAGCTCCTGTGTGTCTTCACACAGCCCAAAAGGGGGAAGGGGGAGCCCAAAACTGAGAAGAAAAGCAACTCTTTTCAGGGCAGGAGTGGGAAGAGCAGCCAGAAATTCTATATCCACCAGTTTAATTTCTATTCCAAGCAAACAAATGGGAAGCCAGACAATTTGATGGCATCTAGGCTTGCAGAAGGTGACAACATTGGCAACAAGAAGCTGTATCATGTCAGTCTGATTCCCTCCCCAGCAAGGCAGGAGGCCCTGCAGATGGGACCTGGCAATAGGTGTTTTCCAGTTTGACTTTCATAGGACTTCTGATGCTTTTAGATGACATTCAAGGCAAATTGTAGAGGCTTCACCTAGAATAAGCTAACAGGGAATGGCAAATACCTCAAATAACTTGACTGTGGGTAGCCATCAATGGTTTGACATCCAAATGGAGCCATGAATCAGAAGTGATTCATCTGTGCCCCAGGGTCAGCATCATTCTGAGTAGCCAGTGATAACCTGCTTGACAGAACAGGACCTGTTCCCTGTGTCCACAGACCTCACACCATGCTCAGACAGACTGCCAGCATGGGAGCAGACAGGCTTCAAACTGGTTTTTTTTCCCATCCCATCCAGCTTCTAATGCTAAATCATGATGCAATTCACTAGAGTCAAGTGCAAATCAACCTAAACAGGAAAAATCAGCTATACAGAACAGGTTGGGGTACATAGGCTCTGTGAAAACACATTGAGGAGTTATAATAGATCAGTATCATCCTATTGCAAAAGGACAAGTGCATAGCAAAATGCATGAAAAGGAGGAGGATTTTCAGACCAGTGAAGTACTCCTGCTGTTATCAAGGCTGTAAGTCTCAGCTACAATAAGACAACCACTTTTGGATGCCCTGTAGCAATTAGCAACATGAGGAAAGCACTAGTTAAAAAAAAACCAGTCAAGAGGTCTGAAAAGCAATGTCTACAAAGAGAGTTCAAAGGAGTCAGGATTGCAAAGCATCCACACAACCTCCACACAGGATCTTCCAAGGACAGAACTGCACAAAGCCACAAGTGTGGAAGGCTACTACAAAAAAAGGGAAATCTACAACCAAGTGCAAGAAGCCACAAAACACTCCAGCAAGATCTGTTTCAACATGACATCAAGAAAAAACAGTCAGTCTTAAGTTTGTATCCTGGCTTGGATCAGCACTAGCCTGGCCAGCAGGGCTAGGAAAGGGATGGTTCTCCTGGACTGGGCACTGGGGAGGCCACACCTTGAATCTGGGGTTCAATTTTGGGCCCTTCACTCTAAGAAGGACATTGAGGTGCTGGAGGGTATCCAAAGAAGGGCAAAGGAAGGTGGTGAAGGGTTTAGAGCACAAGTGTTGTGAGGAGCAGCTGAAGGAACTGGGGGTGTTCATCCTGGAGAAGAGGAGGCTCAGGGGAGACCTTCTGACTCTCTGCAACTCCCTGAAAGGAGGCTGAAGTGAGGTGGGGGTCAAGCTCTTCTCCCAGATGACTAGTGATAGGAGAAGAGGCAATGGCCTCAAGTTGTGCCAGGGGAAGTTCAGCTTGGATATTAGGAAGAATGTCTTCACTCAAAGTGTTTATTAGGCATTGGCCCAGGCTGCCTAGGGAGGTGCTGGAGTCACCATCCCTGGAGGGGTTCCAAAACCAGGCAGATGTAGAACTTAGGGACATGGTTTAGTGGTATGGTGGTGTTGAGTTGACAGCTGGACTTGGTGATCTTGAAGGTCTTTTCCAACCTAAATGATTCTAGGATTCCAAGTCTGCATCTTTTGGGAGGCTCTCACATGGAGCTAGCACTGGAGAGATTGAAGAGGTTGGAATCATACAGGATTGACACACTGCAGTAGAGGGGGAAGAAGCTGACTCAGTACCTTCTTGACTGTGAGGTCTGGCTATATGGAATCAGAAGGGGTGGCAGTGCCACAGGGGTGTTTCACTGCTAGCATAACTTGTGAGAGCTGCTTGTCTCTGAATCAGCAGTGTTACTTAAGCAGATGCCCAGCAGAAACAGCTCCCAAGGATCCAATAAACCCAGTGGCTAAATGTGTGCTGCTTCTGACAGCAAATGTCATGTTCCTGGCCATCTTTTCCTCCCACACAATTGCCTCACAGGCCTCCTGCCAACTGCCTGGTAGCACAAGAAGGTGGCTGTGCTGGGACAAAGCAGACCCCAAATGCTTTGAGGGGTTCTCTTGCCCTCCCCCAGCAGCAGCCACCCTGCTAGAAACAGAAAGCCAGACCATGTTTGAGGCTGGGGCTCAGGATGCCCAACTAAGAGACTAGACAAGCAAGATCCAGCTAGTAACTCACTCAACTGAGACCAAAAATCCATGGAAAAGACACTCTGCCAAGAACTCCAGCCTCATCTGCACCAGGCATGATGGATTTGCAAGGGCTCCAAGCTTCTTTCCAGCTTGCTGGGGAAGGAGTCTCTCATCTCCTTCTGCACTGATGACACTGCACTTCAGTTCACCTTGAGGTTTGCTGGTTGTTTGTTTTGAAATTGCATTTCATGTAATCATCTCATACTTAAAAAGCACTTTCTGATAGAAAAGTCAAGCACCTAAGTTAAAAACATCAGTTCCAGGCAGCACTGAGCCCGAGCTGCTTCACTCTGCATTTGCATTACAATGGCAGCTAACAGAGTGATGTTCTCCCAAAGGACCTACTAGCATAGGGTGGTTACTGCTTACTCAAGGCCAGGTCACCTCCACACTGCTCACAGTATATACCCAAAGCAGTGGGAGCTTCATGAAGTTCCAACTCAGCTCTAAAACAGGAATTCATTTCTTGATCAGTTTTTCTATCCTAGTAATTGTTACCCCAATAGACAGCACTTCCTGATTAATTTGGGGTCTCCAGTTTGAAACTCCCAGGCTCTGATTTTTTCCAAACACATAGTATTATGCAGCAGCTTCTGAATTCACTTGCAAGCAGAAGAGCAAAGCCCTCAAAGCAAATCACACCTCAGATCTCTCCCATCAGGCACCAGAAGGAAAGACTCAATTAATGACCACCTAGGAAAAACCATTTGCTTAACCTCACACAGCAACTCTTGCAGAGGCAGGACCTGAATCCAATTAGCCAGCAGAAGCATCCAACTGCCTTAATCACAGCACCACCCATTTGCTTCTGACAATCCCCGTGCTTCCCTGGCTTCATCCCTTCCAAATTGTTCAAAAGACAACAGTTCCCTTTGTTATCCAATTAACTCCTCTCCTGGAGACTCAAGCACCTTCTGAACTGAGGCAGGGGTTCCTTAGAGATAAATACACATGTAGGTATCTTTGTCAGCAACAGGGACAGTGGGATCATGTCCACCCTGACACCACCAAGCTGTGTGGAGTGGTTGACATGCTAGAGGGACCTGGAGAGGCCACAGAGGTGAACCTGAGTGAACCTCATGAGGTTCAGCTAAGCCAACATGGGTCAGGGCAATCCCAAGCACAAAGACAGGCTGGTGGATGAAGGGATTGAGAGCAACCCTGAGGAGAAGGACTTGGGGATGTTGGTGGATGAAAAACTTGACATGAGGCAGGAGTTGTGTGCTTGCAACCCAGAAGATAACTATATCCTGGGCTGCATCACAGTGTAGTCAGCAGGTCAAGGAGGGGGATTCTGCCCCTCTGCACAGGGTTGCCCAGAGAAGCTGTGGATGCTCCATCCCTGGAAGTGTTCAAGGTCAGGTTGGATGGGGTTTTGAGCAACCTGGTCTAGTGGAAGGTGTCCCTGCCCATGGCAGAGGGATTGGAACTAGATGGTCTTTAAGGTCCCTTCCAACCCCAAATCTACTAATATAAAGCTATATGAGTTATATATCTGGTGCTTTAGTCACATACATCTGGCTAACTAATGTAAGGTTCACTAATATAATCAACTACAACTCAGAGAGAGGCTAAACTAAGTCTCCATGATCAACTCTGATCATGATCAGAGATCAACTCTAGCATTTTCTACCTTATGACTTTCATGTTCCCAAGATTATTTTCTTTTATCAGTTGTGTGCCCTTTATCAAGGTTTCTACCTTGATAACCCAAGGTAGATATCAACCTTGATATCAACCTTTCCACCTTGCCAAGAAAACAATTCTGCCACCTGGCAAACCCATGCCAGTTTTAGTGCCTTTGCTGCACACCTCTTGCCTCTTGCACAGATGAAATGGTTAACTAAGGAAGAAGGAGTAACTCCTGTTTGGGATCCCTGGCAGGTTGGATGAATCAGACATCATTCCTCTCCCCTGATGTCTGTACAGAGAGTGTTCAGATCACAGTGCTGTGACCTGTTCTGCTGGGATGGCATCTCCTCAGTGTAGGCTCAAAGCAGCAACTTGAGGCTTGAATTCTGTGAGGATGGAGCCATCACCAGCTGAAGTTGGGAAGGCTGAATGCTGTTTATGTAAAGGCTCCTTGGCTCCAAAGCCCCTGCTCCTGCAGCACTCCCACTCTGAGGCTTTACAGAGAATCACAGCAGGACATGAAGAAGAGAAACATGCTTTTCTTAGCTCCTTCCTAGAATTATTTTTCCCATTTGGGCTCCAATTTTCCCAGAAATATCAGTTTAATGCAGACTCAAACAATACTTTTGGGCCCTGCTGGCTTTATCTGGCAAATTTCTTCAAGACAAGGTCCTAAGAATGGAAAGTATGAAGCAGCCTTGAAGAGGGGCCTCCAGCCACAGCCTACAAGCTAGTCAGGTCTCAAACTGGCCTCCAGGTCCTTGTTCTTTCTCCTACCATGCTCCAAGAAAAACATACTGCAGGATTGAATTTTGTATCTGTTTTAGGGTGATCACAGCCTTGAGCTTCACCAGTTGTGGAATCTCCATCTCCATGGACAAAATCATCTTATTCTCTCTTCCCTGGAAAGCTCTGGCTTTTCTTTGTGTCATCTTCATATCTCCTACAATCTACTAAGCAGCAGCAAAGTTCTGGGGATGATTACTCCCAGTGTTCAAGGAACACCACCCTTAGGCTCACAAATGATCCACTAATGTTTTAGTGCTTTTCTGGCACTTGTTTTCCCTTTGACACAGATACAAATCTTGGAATTCATTTTGATTTTCTTTCTGGCTTTTTTTCAACCATCTTTTTCTCTTTGAAAGCCACTAGCTGTAAACAGCCACCAAATACACATCTGTGTGCAGATGAAACAGAACATCCATGCCACTAGAAGTTTTTACACCAACAAACCTCAGTCTTTTCTACATCTTTAATCTCTAGATTTAAAGACTACATGGACAAACTTCCATGTGCTCTGGGATCTACCCTCCTTTACATACAGTGCCAGAGCTATTGATCTACTGTCAGGAAAGCAAAAAAGATTCACTGATCAGAAAACACTGAGCTAACTGAAAAGGTTTAAGCAATTTCAAGCAGAATCATAGTTAAAGAGAACTGGATCTGCATCTGTGGGAAGAGCAGAGAGCAAGCTGGCAGCTAGCCTGTGGCTACTAAAAGAAGCACCCTTCTGATGATACCTACTGCTTGAAGGCATCCATTTCACTCTAGAATAATAAAAAAAGGAAATAAAAGCTATAATCCTATTAACAACCCTAAAATTCCCAAGGAAGGAATGAAAATCTGGGGCTGTTCCTACTATCAATCATCCACACTACTTTAAACAGAATTGGTTACTAAGGCCAAAGTAAGTTTTGGGAACAGTCTGTTTATTTTCTTTGGCATCCAACTCAAAACAGCTGAAGAGCCTTGCCTAACTCAGTTAGAAGAAATTACTTCTGTTACAAAGCAAGTAAGCCTCACCTCAAAGGGAAATTCTGCTTGTAATATTATATACCACCACCCCCATCTCAGGCCAGAAAACACAAACCCATCCAGAACAGTCTCCAAAGAGAACTATAGCACAAAGCTGAGGAGAAACCAACTCAGCTTGGTCCTTCCTACATCTGACAGAATGGAAAGAGGAGGCAGAAACCAATTCCCCTACACAATTTGCCACAAGGTTGAATGGCTACAGCCAGCCCAGAGCAAGCCTGGGAGATGAATTATGAATTAAGCTCATCTCAACTCCAAACAAAGACAGGAGTATGGAGGTGTCTGGGCTGAGATAGACACCATCAAACTGGTGTTTGAAATTGGATCTGGAATCCAAAAAAAGCCTGTGTCAGTGCTTTGGAAAGGCCCAGAGCTCTGTGGAGATGCAATGCCAGAAGAAGGAGCCAACTCCAGCTGATAACTGGAAGGTAAATTGACGTCAGCTGGAAATCCACCCTGTCAGTACCAGCACAGCAGCTGGCTCTGGGCCACATGCCCAGCAGATCTCTTCCAGGCTAACAAAGCTTTTGCAAGTTAAAAGCTTTTTGACCAGCACAATTTATCCAAAAAAAAAAAAAAATCCCAAACCCCAACCCAACCAACCACACAACAACCAACAAGCACAAAACCCCACAAAGCAAGCACAAGGAACCAAGAGAAAAACCCCAAAACCCCAAACTCAACCAAACCCCAACCAAAAATAGCCTCTCAGATACTGATTTTAGGAGCCCCCTGGAAGCTCTTGCTCTGCTGAATGGTTAGGTGTTGATTATGGACCAATCTGACAGACAGAAGCTATTGAATTTTGTTTGGATCAGGTGTTGGGTCTGCAGAGAAAGGATTCAGAAGGTACTGACTCAGCTACCTAAGCTCACACATTAGATCATTAATGTGCAGAACACTAACATGCTCTATCAAAAGGGCTAATTTTTCCTATTAAACATTTTATTCTCTTCCTCCCTTGTAGCATATACAGCTTGTACTTTGCCCCAAAATCTCAAGAGGAGCCCAGGTAGTCAAACAGATTCTTCCTTCTTACAAGTTGGACAACTTAAATACTCCCCAATGAACTAGGAAAATCAAATGCAGACTATGAAAGGATTTCCTATGCCAGATGTGGTTCTGAGGGACATGGTTTAGTTGTGACCTGGCAGTTCTTCATGATTTGACTTGACCTTCAAGGTCTTTTCCAACCTAAATGATTCTATGACTCTTATGTACACAAAGTGTAGCCTTTAGAGCAGTTCCTTTGACTACTGGTGACAGCATGAAATAAAAGGAGAGGAGTTTCCTGATCCCACCACAGATGTTTTCTGTCCAGGCAATAAACCATGGCAGAGGGTATGAGATGAAGATCTCTTTAGGAGCAACTGATCTTTGCAGACATGATGGGGCTACCAGTATAGAGGTAAGTCACAGAGAAAAAGGGAGATCAGAGAATACAGGATATGATCTTACAGTGGGTGGGAGGGAGAAGAGAGCATCAGAATGGTTGCTTTATCTTTTGGGTTATTACAGGTTCACATAGGAAGAGGGAAGTGCTACCACACTGGGCAGACCAGGCACAATCAGGCTGAGCTTTCCTGAAGCATGCTGCATGGGGGCAAAAAAACCAGCTCTTTTCTACCTGCAGAAAAGCAGGATTACCTGTTATTTGTCTTTCCTGTGCTAGGTAAAGCCAGAAAGGGTGTGGAACTACTTGATATGGGACTATTTAAATGAGAAACCATCTAACTGACAGGGACAGCACTTAAATGGTTTATTGGATCAGAGGTTTATAGAAGCTAACCAGAATTTAGGGCAAATGTGATGGGTTCCAAGATCCTGACAGAAGTATTCTCCTTTCTTAGGTCTCCTAACCCTAGAATTCTCTACTGTGCATATGGAAGAAGCATACCCTCCCCCCAAAAATTCAGTAGTGCCTGGGTGATGACCTTCCTTTATCTGAAGTAACAAATTAAATCCACCAGATTACATGAGCTAATCCAGAGGCTCAGCATGGAGTAGCAACAGCTATTCTCCTTTAACAAAGGAGCTGTCAAATCACTCCTAAAGTCATCAGTGCAAGAAGAGAGCAAGAACCTGCTCTCCTGTTCCTCATGTACACTTGTCCATCTAGCTGGCTGCCCCAAGCTGCATGTGGCAATGAATGGTAGAGCCAACTAACCACCTTATCTGACACTTCTGGCTATGTCTAATCCTTTCTGTACTGCAGGAAGGGAATCAAAACAGGAAATGGGAGCAAATTCCTGGAACAAATAACAGAACATGCCTACAGGAGAATATTCAAAAGGCAGAGACAAGAAGATTTTTAAGGCTAGTAAGCAATATATATATATATATAGAGAGAGAGAAATAGATAGATATCTATCTCTCTCTCTCTCTATATATATATATATCTCCAATCTACCTCCAGAAATCCTCATCACCTAGACCAAAGCCTCTTTTCCTCCCTCAGAGCTATTTAAGAGGGAGAAGCCAAAAGGCAGCGTGAATAAGAGTTTCTGTTCCCTCTCTACCCCACAACCAGGCTCCTGACATTTCAGAGAGTTTACATTTCAATTAAAGCTCCCAAAATACACAGCAGTACCCTGGAATTAAAACAAAGGCCTAGTCTTCACTGTTATGAGGACAAAAGCTATTTTCTCTGGAACTGGAGTTGTCAAAGGACTCTTTCTAAAGCAGGATGATCTCTAGCCTGGAGAAATAAGATGAGAGAGCAAAGTGTCCTGCACCTGTAGGGCTTTTTCTGACTGAATAAAAACCCAAGGTTGAAGAGGCTCAGAGCTTTCAGGTGAGAACACAGCTTCTCACTCAGATTGGGATCCTCCATCATTACCTCCTTTGTCTCCTCGGGGTCTGAGTGATCCACAGTGACATACAAGTCGTTCTGCAGGTACTTCAGTGCACTAAGAGGGTCAGTCTGAGCTTTTTCTTCAAACCTGCAAAGAGACAAAAAACCTTGAGCACAGCCATTTCCTTCAGGACTAAATATTACTATTTCTAGAAAGAGGAAAACCCATCCAACCAAACTTTCAGCCCAAGGTTTTCAAAGAAAACAATGTTGATGGCAGCTTGGCCTCATATTTGCTGGAGTACAAGATTTTGAAGCCAGACTGAAGCACAAAGGAGCTGGGGAGGGGTTTGGGTGTAATGTTGTTTCAAGGGCAAAGTTTTAAATCTTATTAAAAATATTACATTAAAAATATTCCAAAGCATATATCCAGCAACTTCATAATACATCAACAGAAAACATTTAGCACAGTTTGCTTTCCAGAAATAAAGTAAGGCATGAGTAGCACCTCCTGTGAGGAGAACAGTTCAGACCCAGGCAAGCCTACAGCACTCCAGTCAAAAGGATATTTACATTCTGGACTGTGCAGAAGTGTGACTGAAAGTCCAAGGATGGAGAATGCTGCCTGCTCCTGCCAGGCAACAGAAAAAAGACAGATAAAAGGGGGTGAAACCCCTCAGATTCAATCAATACTGCACCTTACTAGCCCACCTTAGGAAAGAGCAGGTGAATGTAAAAATCCCATGCACCTCCAGCATTATTTTCTCATTTTCTTTTCCCAAGCAGAAGCTGAAACTTCTGTGCATTTCCTGAAGAAGCTGTTAACAGCCCTCAGAAAATGATTCTGGGCTCAGCATCCTTAGTGAGCACAGCTACCTCCCTGCAGCACTGATTTGGGGGCATAAGCCTAGGAAGGATGAAGTTTAGAATTATTATGGAACCCATTGGTACCTAGAGCTTGAGGAAGGGCAGATAATGGGCAGCCAAGACACTCTGCACCAGTTCAGTTCCAGCCATCAGAGGGAGATGAACTCCAGCAAAGCATCCACCAAACCAGTGACTGGCTGGTCATGGGTGGCTCCTTCATATGGACCCAAAAAACCAGGAGCAGAGTGCATAAACCCCAAACTTCTGCCAGACAACACCACAGAATCACAGAATGGTTTGGGCTGGAAAGGACCTTAATGATCATCTAGTTCCAACCCCCTGCCATAAGCAGGGGCACCTTCCAGTAGATCAGGTTGCTCAAAGTCCCATTCAATCTGACCTTGAACACTTCCAGGGATGCAGCATCCACAGCTTCTCTAGGCAACCTGTTCCAGCATGTCACCACCCTCACAGTGAAGAATTTCTTCCTTATATCTAATCTAAACCTCCCCTCTTTCAGTTGGAAACCATCACTCCTCATCATACCACTACACCCCCTGAGAAAAAGTCCCTCCCCATCTTTCCTGCCTCCTTTAAAGGCAGTCACAAGGTCTCCCTGAAGCCTGGCCTTCTCCAGGCTGAACAATCCCAACTCTCTCAGCCTTTCTTGATAGCAGAGGTCTTCCATCCCTCTGCTCACCATCATGGCCCTTCTCTGCACCTGCTCAAGCAGCTCCATGAACACAGTCCTCCAGGGGGGTTGGAAATATGCAGCAACACTTTCTTTGAGTGCAATATCAGCAAGTAAACCCAAGCAATGCAGAGCTGTCTCTGGAGGCTGTACAGTTGCACTTGCATACAAGCACAGGGATGTTTAAGAAGCTCCCAGGTTACTGGGCAGGACCTGTATTTGTTCTTGCAGCTATTCACATCTAAGGCATAGCTAATCTGCAGGAGGCTTCAGCCAGCCACAGCAATTGTAAGCTGAGTATAGCAATTTGCTGGCTGCCTCAGAAGTAAAATACCATCAGTAAAGAAAAAAAACCCAACAAACCAATGACCTCCAGCTCTTGGCAGAACCTGATAAGAAAGTATGCTCACCAAGAATGCAGAAAGAGCTATTTATTGGCTTCAAATTATTTGCTGGGTCTTGAAAGCTGCAATTGCTTGTTCAAGGCAACCCCAAAAGCTCCATTTTTGAAAAGCTGTTGCCCTAAATAGCAACTGTTAAGGCAGCTCTGAAACATCCAGAGTGCAAGAACCATCCCAGGGTAGCTGAATTCTGCCTCAGTGAGATCTTTCAAGTGATTCTGAATGAGAAACTCTGATGACCTCACCACAAGTGAGTCTCAGATGTGCAAAGGCATCCAGCCCCCAGACTTCATTAGCATCCCTGGGAGCTGTTACTATCTCCTAGCACACTCTTTCAGAAACATACTCCCTTTTCCTTGGGAGATGACAACATCAAAACACATGTTCATGAGCAGCAGAGGGAAAAGGGAATCTAAAAATTCCCCAGGATTCCCTACACAAGTCAGATTTTTCTAGTTTTAGAAGAACATTGTAGAGCAGAAGGAAGTTAGTTAATTAGCTTAGTCCTGCCCCACTGCTTTTTGTCATCAAAGTATGCCTTCAGATCTCATCAAGACACTTGCAGCCCATCATGTAACCAGAGAGAGAGCTCCCAAAACACTTTACAAGATATTAAAGTCTTATTAACTTAAAAAGAAACCCCCCAAAAGGCACTTTAGACTAGAAAGGTGCAAAATGCCTTTTGCTTCTCTACCTGTGCTTCCTGATGAGGTATTTGCAGTGTCTTAGCAGGTATTCCTTTGAAGGTCGACAGAGCTTCAGAGACCAGAAATCATCTAATCTCATCTTTGGAGAGCAGGATTTCCCAGGATTTCCTCCAAATAAGTAATGAACCTAAGCAAATGAGAGGCAAATGCAAAAGTTGATTGTTTGTCTCCATGGGTTAAAGGCTATTTATTATCTCAGCATCTTTGGAGAGGTTTGTTCTGGAGGGAGAAAACCTCTGCCTTCTAGAGAGGCTGCTCCACCTTCTGATGAGCTTTACTTTGTCCCCTAGGAAGACAAGTTAACTTAAGGAAGTTCTCTTAAACTGCTTCCATTCTAGGATAATAAGAAAAGCTGCACTGTTAGAATCTCCTCCTAGAAGATTCCTGAGCTGTTTATAAACCAAACATCCACAAAGCATGAAATCTCTTTCTGCAGGAAAAGCCTAGGAGCAGATATGGTATGAGGAGAAAAGAAGGGATCTGGGCCAACTCTTTTCACCCTGCTCAAAATCCTTGATGCAAACAGTACTCAAACTGATAGATTCCCAATCTCTTCTCCCATCTTGTCCTCAAAGACTCAAAAGTTCTGATTTTCCTAAGAGAGGCTAACTCAAGGAACCTGTAATTCAGCATCTCTCTGATTTGGGGATGAGCAGATGACATCCATGTAGTTGTGAGTTGACTCCAGCAATCACACAGCAACTTGGAAGATGAAATAATTCTGCTTGTTGGGAAGCCTCAGAAAAAAAGGAACTTTGTAGACTAATGCTCTGGGCTCCAGTCACAGCACAGCTGGTGAAGTTGCACTACTGAAGCATCACAGTTGAGAGAAGCAGCCTTGTCCTTAGGGCAAAGCCAACTTATCTTCTCCAAAGACACTGAGAATCTGACTGGGAAGTCCTAAAGATGCTCAGGGTGAAGTGACAACACACCCAGTCCAGCATAACCTTGGGAGGTGACCAGCAGGTTTGGGACCCTACATGTTCCATAAACTCTACAGAGCCTTCACTGGACTTGCAGAGAAAACCATTCCCATGGTCTCTGGAAAAGCAGCTTTGTCTCACCTCAATACAGCAGCCTAGCTGCAATATGCTACCTGGGCACAAAGGAAAAAGACAACTGAACAGAGAGAAAATAAAAAGCCAAAACTGTAATGCTAAGAATTGAGGAAGAAAACATCAGTCTTATCCCAGAATCATAGAATGGTTTGGGTTGGAAGGGACCTTGAAGATCATCCAGTTCCAACCTCCTGCCATAGGCTGGGACATCTTCCACTGGATCAGGTTGCTCAAACCCTATCCAACTTGGCCTTCTAGAATCTGAAGTCACAACCATTCCTGTGTCTTCATAAAAGGTTCTAGCAATCCTGGAAATATTAACTATACCTGTACACAACATTCCTGGTAGCTCAAATGAAGTAGTCTGAGAGACAGGAGCTCTGAAAGGCATGCCTGGACTCACAGAGAGAGGCAAATCCCAAGGAAAGGGGAAATGTTCAAAAGGAATTGTTTATTTCTTCAGTGATTTCTTTTTCTTTGCATGGTTTGGTACTTCAGACTCTGAACTGTTGATGTTAAAACATGCCACAAATGGTCTTCCAATACTGAGGTTCAACAAGTCCACCAGGCCACCTTTCTCCACAGCTTCCAAAAGAATCACTCAACACCATGTTTTCTGCATCCCACTGATACAGGTTCTCCTTCTCTATATCAGATGAGTTTGGAAAGGTCATTTGAACAGAGGTTTCTAAAAATAAAGCCTCTTCAAAACAAGCACATCAAACAGCTCTTCAGATAAAGCTGGGCAACTGCCATCATCTGGCAACCTTCAGAAGAACTCAGGAAAGACTACTCTCAATCTCATGGCACCTTCCACTTAGCAGTAAGCCATTAAAGGCAGCAGAGTGTTTACAGTCACTCATTAAAGGCTGTGAAGACAACAAACACAAGTTCTTCCTACAAAAGTTGCACCTATCCCTCCTTAAATCCCCTCTCATCCCCCTAATTTTTGGGCTAGTTTTGGGCTGGGTTTTCCAGATTTGACCAGCATCCCATGGAGAGAGAAGGTTCAAATCTACCTGGGTTTTTTCAGCTCAGCCTTTCAGACTACAGCATTTCCATTTCAATTGCAAAAATACCTGTGCAAGGTTAAGTAAGTGTGCCCCAGCCATCTCATTCACAGGTTAGTGAAGTTATGGGAACCTGGGTTTCTGCTTCATTGCTTAATTGGCTAGGATAGAGTTAATTTTCTTCCTACTAGCTGGTACAATGCTGTGGTTTGGATTTAGTGGGAGAAGAATGCTGATAACACTGATGTTTAAGTTGTTGCTAAGTAGCACTTCTCCTAAGTTTAGGGTTTTTCATTTTCCCATGCTCTGTCAGTGAGCAGGTGCAGAAGAAGCTGGGAGGAAGCATGACCAGGAGAGAGCACCCAAATTAGCCAAAGGGATATTCCACAGGCTAGTCATGCTGTCTATAAATTGGGGATTGCTGCTGTGGCATCAGTCACTGAGTGAACAATTGCAATGTGTTTCACTTGCTGTTCTTGGCTTTGATTTCTTTCTCATCTCATTATACTCATTTTCTTCATGATCATTATTCATTACTATGAAATGTTACTTATTTAACCATTCTTATCTCAACCTAGGAGTTTCACTTCTTTTCCAGTTCTCCTCCCCATGCCACTGCCTGGGGTTCAGGTGCTGCTTGGGGTTAAGCTACAACACCCTCCTCTGCATTTTGATTTCATTTAGGAGCTATCATGTCTACTTCACACTGAGATAAAAAGCAGCTCAGCACCTTAATTCACAAGGTAAGAAGTTACATGAAAGTTACCCATCACATCAACACTACAGAAAAAGCTATTTTTATTGGATCATCCTTGAAGAAGCAATGATACCTTAAGAGCAAGAGAACCAGAGAGGTATCTGGACCCTCATACCTTGTGCAATTCATCATACACTAGCTGATGGGCAAACCTTGGGCAGGGCTCCTCTTCCTGAAGGCTTTTACCTGGATTCTCTTTTGCTGCTTGGTCATTCTTGTAGACACAAGACCTGAAACACAAGGCAAGCAGTGTAGTATCTAAAGGAAGCAGAGAAGGTTACTGAAAGGCTTTAAGGTATAAATGATGTCAATTTGAATTGTTTGCTGTTTAACACCAAAGATTTTCTTATTTCTCCATATATTGGCCTCTATTATCTCATCCCCATTCTTAGCTCTACAAAGAAATCCATTCTACAATCAGAGGAGGTCATTTTGGCTGAACACAGTCCTCAGTCAGAAGCTAAACAGGGAAAAGAACTGAGTAAATGTTATGTCATGAAGCTTTGGAGGTATCTTTAGATGGTGCATTCTTTGCCAGCAGAACTGTCAGCATGAAGCATGTTTCATTACAGAGAATGCCACAGAAGCATAGAATTGGTTAGGTTAGAAGAGATCTTTAAGATCATCAAGTCCAACCATTAGCCCAGCACTGCCAGGTCACCACTAAACCATCTCCCTCAGGACCACATCTCCATGGCTTTTAGATACCTCCAGGGATGGTGACTCCACCACTGCCCTGGGCAGCCTGGGCCAGGCCCTGACAACCCTTTTAGGGACAAAGTTGTTCCTAATATCCAACCTAAGCCTCCCCTGGTGCAACCTGGTTGCAAAGAGTGAGAAGGTCTCCCCTGAGCCTCCTTTTCTCCAGGCTAAGCAAGCCCAGTTCCCTCAGCTGCTCCTCACCACACTTGTGCTCTAGACCATCTTGGCCCCAGCAGAGCTACAGGCCACAGCCTACAGCAAAGTCAGTATTTCAATCACTGGCTTCCAACAGAATTCAGTTGCAACTGAAAATCCATCTCTAATAAACAACTTTCACACCTTCCAAAGAGGTTGGCCCCACATCAGAAGAGATCTTGAATCCAAAAATGCTGCCAGCTCTGGAAAGGGAGAGTGGCAACCAGCAACCCAATACAAGAAAGCAAACAGACAAGGAGTATTTTCTCAGGCTACTGGCTCCAGCAGTTATCTCAAGCACCACTGCATGCAGCCTGGAAGGAGTTGCTAGGTCTAGCATGAGGATTTCACCATCACTGTTCATGCAGCAGACTAATCTCCTTAGTTTCTAGTAACTACTACCATGGATGCTGCTATTAACCATTTAGATCTGATCAAATCTGCTGCACTGATGATGAATCCTGGCCATGGACATATCCTACAGGAAAAACCTTCTTATAATGGTTTACTTCCCCCTCATGCCCTCCACCTGCCTCCAATAAACAACTCCACATGATTTCTCTTTCAACTCACTGCCAGGGTGTCTCAGACTATGGGAAAAAAAGGTGCCTCAAGGGAACTGGTCTTCAAAATTACCATTCTGTGGTTGTTAAGAGTTACCTGGGAGACAAGATTGGGTAGGATTGCTTTCTAACAAGTCAGTGGAGATGTTTGGAATAGCACCTCTTGCTTTGACTTACCAGCTGTTCCTCACAATGTCATAAATCCAGAAGGAATTCCTTACATTCTCTTCCCTCTTCTCCTTGTCTTTACTGAGCCCTGACAAGACATGGATTTCATTCAGTTCTGGATCAATGGTAGCCCTCTGAGTGAAACCTGTCATGGGAACTGACAGAAAAGACAAAGTTACACACTGAAAACAACAGAGGATACAGGGAGGGATCCAAGCAGCAGCCAACACATCTCCCTTCCTCTGCAATTCAGCACATCCACTAATTTCTAGGGCACAAGCATGAGATTCCCCTCCTACCTCTTCACTACTATGGCATAAAGACTGTTAGGTTTAATTTCACTCCCCACTTCCCTCATTTTCTTCTTTGGGATTACTTTCCCCACTTCCTCTTTCATGGAAAAGCAAAACATGGACTGAGTGATCCCAAGCTGGTATTTTCTAGGATCTCTGCTCCACATTGAGCTCATTCCTGACCACAACTGCAAACTCCAATGACACATCTCAAAACAGGAGAGGTGCAGAAGCTGTCAGGAAAACAATCTCCCTCTTGTGAATCTACCCCAAAGCAGGAGAAGAGGAAGAAGCATCATCCAGAGGCTGACTTTTTCCCTAACAAGGACAAGTCCAATGCAAATTCCCTTATTCCCTTCCTATTTGTGATTCCTGGAAAGCACAAAAACCTCTCTGGGAGGCAACTGTTTCCTAGGGAAAGGCATGGGCTGAGCTATTTGGGAGACTACCAGCTCAGAAATGAGGATTCAACTGCCTGATGATAGAGCTAGATGAAACATGGAGATAAAAGTGGAATGACTTGGTTATTATCTCAGCTGTAAAAAGCAGCCCTGATTTCAGAAAGCTTAATTGCAGAAGAATTCCAGATGAACTCCAAATGACAAAGCTCACAACCTTGCATCACTTCCTTTAGGACAAAGATGTCCAGGAAGGTATTCTCTGAATAGCTGTGGTATTAATTCCCAAGCTATTCTTCTGTCCCCCCATCAGAGTTAGAAATATGGGGAAATATTGAGGATTTCCAGCAGTTTTTCATCAGAATTCCCTGGAAAAAAGAAAGTCAGCAAATTTGTTTGGCAGTTCTTGTTTGTTTGTTGTATAATTCCCCATTTCCTGCTTCCCTAGGCAACCATCCTTCCAAAATGTATCTGTGAAGGACATGTGATCTCTGTTTACAGATCCTGTTTGTCTCCTTTCTCTTTCTGGGTCAGTTTACAAAGGCTGGTAAAGGTTCCTGGCCTTCAAGTAAGATTTTTGGCATGAAAATTTCTCAGAACTCTTGGATTTTGTCAATTCTTCTCTGCAATTACCAGAGAGCTGCACACACAGCCCTGTGCTAACAAACCACTGAATGCTGCTCTTGAAGAACACAGCAACTGGCATTTTGCAAGCCCATGTTGTCCTAGGTTTTTGGTCTGGTTCTTCTCCTTTAGGAGGGCAAGAAAGGAACCAACAGCCACTAAAATATTCTCAGCAGCATTGGATTTGCTACAGTTTCAACTGCAGAAATGTTTAGCAACGTTGCTGAAAACCCAAACTGCTCTTAAAACCAAATAAATACTGAACTCTTCTGTAAACTCAAGCAGCAAATGAAATCTATTCAGACAACTCATTCTCCAGAGTCCTGTCCACAAAATCTTTGCTTCTGGTTTTAGGGGAGAGCAGGAGGCAGAGCCTTTGGAGCTCTCATCAGCATAACTCTGCCTATTTTGACCTCCAACTCTGCCACAAAGTTGCACAGGAAAATGAATCCAGTTTTTAAGCCATTAAACAGTGCAGAGGGGAGGGAAAAAAAAAAAGCAGGGAACAATACTGGCACAACAACAACTACATACCTTGTTTGAGCTGCAAACCACAAGGAAGTTTTTAAATACAACTAATGAGCAGTGTGAAAGTCACCCAAGGAGGAAATTGAGAACAAAAAGGCAATTATAGATTAAATGTCCCTCAGTTTTGAAAAGTATCATGCAATGTGTTTGCTTACATAGTCAGAGACCAAATCACTGACCTAAAAGTATTAAATTCAAGGCATTCTTTGAGACATTTCTGGCAGAAGAGCCAGCTACATTTGATCAGCAATGCTAATGGAGATGGAAAATGTCTTTGCAACCCTAGCTGGTGCTTTGAACACTTGAGACCATGTGTTGGGCTTTTAGAAAGAAAAGCCTGCAGATCTTCAGAGCATTAGTACCTCAGGCTCATTGAAATGAAAATTATTATAATCCTGAGGAATAGGAGTGCTATATTGCCATAGATACAGAAAGGATAGGAAACTTGGCCCATCCCTCCTCCTGAAATGTTGTTAAATAAGTGAATTTTCTGCCTAGTTTCTGCTTGGTTTCCTGAAGTTGAAACTGCTATTTAAATAATGAAGGAGGGAACAGTCACCCAAGTTCAGTGTCTCTGCTGTTTTCTTTTACTCTTGATAGTCAGATTAGGATTTATCCACAGCAACTGCTATCAAAACCAAACTGAAGTCATTTCAGAGGTTGCCAATCAACCTCTTCTTGAGACTGTTTGAAATGCAGAATGTCTAGAAAAATAATATAGCAAAAAAAATCCATAATTAGGAAGGGTCTAAAATGAGAAACAACTTCCACAAAGCCTTTGACCTACCTAAGCAACTGTGTAGAAACTGTGTTTAAGTGGTGCCCTAGGCTAGACAAAGTTGCCATCTGATCCTCCTGCAGAGGAAGACTGAGCTAGAAAGTTAGATGCAATGTGATTCAAAAGAACAGAAGACAACACAGATTTGGTAAACAAATCCCTGAAAGTAAACAGAAAAGATGGCAAGCTGCTACACAGAGCAAGAGGGAGATGCTGTGGTATTTGAAAGACAACAGAAACATCAAGCCAGATGTTTAGCAAGGGAGTCTGAGCCTTGGAGAGCAACAGGGCTAGACAGAATCCTGGTGACTGTCACAAACACTTCCACTAGAGGGTGAGAGAGCTTCACAGTCTGCATGGGTTCACAGCACACACAGGAGAGCATTCAAATCATTGTGGTCAGAGAATTAGAGAGGGGCAGGGGCTGTAAACTTGGGAAAAGGACTTGTGATCTTTAGCTCACAGAATGTATGCTGGGAAGGAAATGCTATTCTGCAGAGGAGACAAAAATGAACCTGTGATGGGAACTGAGTTCTTAGGAGACATTTTTTTGAGTGTAAAGGCTCAGTCAAAACTCAAACAAGGGGTGGGAATCAGTCAGGGCAAGGCCAGTGCACTGCAAGAACTGTTCCTTGCAGGGTACTAGATCCAAAGGGTGCATAAGGTGGCAGGAATGGCTCTGTGAAGTTCCCTTATCCTTCTGCTCCTTAGCATGAAAATACATCAGCTCTGAAGCAAGTCTCCACCACATTCCCATCTTTCAGGGTCCCTCTAGGTCCCAGCAATCACTCAGGTCAGCTGTGGGCAGGCAGCTTGAAGGACAGAGCAGCCAGCAGCTGAGGACTTGGCCCTTGTTGTTTTGAACGTGGCACTGGCCTGACACTGTGGGGCATTAACTTGACTCCTCTGCTCACACATTAAAGATCAAAGAGGAAAAGCTGTAGAGAGAAATTACTCAACTCCACACAATCCCAGAAAGTCCAGGAGATGCTGGATGCTCTCCTTGTGCCACTGCCATTTTGTTTTCCTGTCATATTATTAACCAGCCCAGTGTAGAAGTGCAGTTACCAACTGAAAAGAGGTCTGAATCCTCTCTCCAGAACTTAACATTTGATTTTGACACAGCAAAAATGAAAAGCTCATGACCTCAAGACTTGAAAACAATATTCAGCCACACAGGCCTTGAGTTAGCAGCCAGCTACACAAACAAGCAGTTACTCCTGAGAAAGCTTCAACAAGATGCTGTGTAACCTTGTACAATATATCTGGTTAGATGTAACAGAGGGGAAAAGCTTTCCCCAGCTTCACCTCCCAGTGAAACAGGTTTGTTCCCACTACCACAGTCCCTCCTTACAGGCATTTATTTGACCACAGTGATGATCTCAGCAAGCTGAATGTTTTTTGGCTTGGATGTGCAAACAGCTCCAGTTGGTTTAAGTGCAGTGCTGGCTGCTGCCTGTATCTAAGCAAGAAAAGAGCTTTTGCACAGAAGGAGAGTTTGCAGAGCAGTAAATTGGGAGTTCACAGATATGGAGTTCTCACAAAGCTAGACAGAAGTTTGGAAATGAAATCCCACCTCTCACATTGGAGGGGATACTAAGGCATGTTTTTAAACATGCTTTCAAACACAGCACTAGCAAAACAATGATCTAAAACTTGTACTCTATAGACCACTCCTGAAGGATCATTAAGGGAAATAAGTTCCTGGTCAGCTTTTTAGTGCTACCAAAGTTCCAAAACTCTCAGAACACCTTCCTGCCAATCCCACTGTCAAGTGACTTGCAAGTATCCTCCCTTCTTGTGATGCCTTGTGACTAGAAAACTGGAGAAAGCTGCATCAGATGGATATTGCTGTTCACCAGAACCTGGCACCTCCCTGATGGATTCATTGGAAAAGAGTATGAGGTCAGCAAATGACTCCCTCCAGCCACTTGTAACCCAGAAAGAACAGCAGCAGCACCTCCCCTGAAATTCCAATGGAACAAACCTTGATGAGTGATTGGGACAGCAAGCAGGCCAGCTGTTGACACAGCAAGAGAATGATTATCCTCCTCTTGGATGTTTCATGATGAGACTGTGCTTGGCAGCCAGGCAAGAAGCAGCTAAGGAGCTCCTTTGAACAGGTTGGTTGCCAGGTTGAAAAAGCAACAAGCCAAGGTCCAAAGGCTCAGTTCTCTCCCAAGCAATGTGAGATTTCTGGCAAAATCAGGTCAGCTAGGAAACCTGAATGGAGTTGTGCTGCTGTGGCATCTTTCCCAGAGGAAAGTGTTTGGAGATGGGTTCAGAGAAGCACCTCACAAGGTGAAGAGCACATAAGGTCCCTCACAAACTAAAGTGCTTCCACGGCAAGGGATGCGCTGGGGGACCTTCAACTGAGCAAGGGCAAAACATGTCAGGTGTCCCAAAGAGATGATCAAAATGAGATATTCAGCCTGCTGGTCTGAGCTGGATCCTGGCCATGTTGGGCTAGCTGTGCTCTCTGGTTTGATGAATGTTTTTCTGACTCTGTTTTCTTTTAAACCAGGATTTCCTGGCCTGGGCTGTGTCGCCTCTGTCCGTGGTACTTAGCCATGCAACCTCCTGCCTGTCAGGTGCACAGTTCTGCAGCTGGAACAGGCACTTGCCCTAGCAAGAGATGGGGAATATTCACTGGTAGCTAAAAGAGGATTAGCATTTTGCCCAGAAGAATCACTTCACCATCAAAAGGAGCCACAAGAACATCTAAGGCTTCCTCTCATTCGACTCTAGGAGTTACTCAATGCCAAGGGATCTAAGATGATCTTGATTCTCTGGCAGAAGGAAATTTTCCCTCTGACCCAACAGCTCTGACACACCACCTGAGTCAGGGCCAAAAAGGATTATCACAGGAACCTTGACCACAAGTGTTCCCATTAGCTCTTGTAGACCTGAGATGACTGCCCGTGATTAGTCATGGCTTGCGTGCGAAGCAGCCAGGCAAGCTGGCAGAGCTGCCTGCTGGAGACACCTGACACCAGTGGCATCTCCAGACCATGTGCATGCTTCAGGAGAACCCTCTGGCACAGGCATGTTGGGTTTGGGGTTTGTTTTGTTTGGGTTTTTTAGGTAATTGCAAATCTACAACTGCTCTGTAAGGATACGTCCATCAACATACACACTTCTGCCTCTCCTCTGACCACAGGCTCCACTCAGCTGTACTCCACTTCCTCCAGGTTGTACCAGCACTGCCTTTCTTCCCAGCTGACTCACTACCACAGATGCATTCTCTTTCCTCAGTCCTATTTTGTCCATTCTTTAGCTGAACTCACCAACAACAGTTCTCATGCAGCAGAAAGATAACCAGCCCCAACAGTTTCATGTCACTGCAGTGACCTCCTATGACAGCAAAGGGAAAGCAACAGGGTTTTTGGATGCAATGAGCTGGGAAAGCAAGAAACTCACAAAAGGCACTTGACAGACAGAAAAAGCTGCAAGGCTTATCTATGTTTCAAAGCAGATCAAGTCAGAAGACACTTTTTGTCATGTGCAAACCCATCTTTTAGAAATGGTACCTTGATCACATTTGGACTTGTCCCAGGAATGACACAAAAAGCACATCTAAACTTGCCAAAATTATTGTCCTTTCCTCCAAATTAAGAAACTGACACTTATCATCCAATATTCTCAAGCATGCTATCTATATAAGGAATTGGTTCCAGGATCAAAAACTCAAAGGCACAACTTACAGCAATGAAACACTAAACAGCAGAACTATAAAATCACAGAATTGGTTTAGTTGGAAGAGACCTTTAAGATCATCAAGTCCAACTGTTAACCTAGCACTGCCAGGTCACCACTAAACCATCACCCTCAGGACCACATCTCCAGGGCTTTTAGCTCCCTCCAGGGATGGTGACTCCACCACTGCTCTGGGCAGCCTCTTCCAGGGCTTGACAACCCTTTCAGGGAAAAAACTGTTCCTAATGTCCAACCTAAATGTTCCCTGGTACAACTTGAATCCATTCCCTCTTGTCCTATCGCTTGTTACTTGGGAGAAGAGACCAACCCTCATCTCACTCCAACCTCTTTTCAGGTAGATGCAGAGAGCACAAAGGTCTCCCCTGAGCCTCCTTTTCTCCAGACTGAACAACCCCAGCTCCCTCAGCAGCAAAACCACTTCCAACTACCAGAGTTTCCTAAGCCCTGCAACAACTCCCTGTTACTGAATATCCTTAGCTATCAGTTTTACTACCTCTTAAATAATCTGCTCACTACTCTAAGAGAAATCTGAAACAAATGCACAATTAAGTTCTTTTAGAAAGGGTAAAAATCAAAATAGCTCAACTAAGAATAGAACTGAATGCCACATGTGAGCCAGGAACAAAATGTAATCATGGGACTTTATAGGAACATTTAGGTCAGACATCCTCAACCTGACTCATCACAGCGAGAGGCTTAAACCTTCACAGCGCTCAGCCAGGGAGTCACTTTGTTGATACAGATCAAAATGGTGTATCAGTACCTAACAAGAGCACAGTCAAGACTTGCTTTTTGGGGGTGAAAACAGTGCTGTCAGCATTTGCTGTCTGAATGTAACAAGCATTTTGTTCTCCTTCTGTTAAAATGCAAATAGTCTCAGCGTTTGCTTTCAAAAGCAAGGGGCAACCTTGGAATCTGTTTACTTTCGACAGGCAGAAGAAGAGGAAACTGAAAATCTACTCCTGAATTATTTCCAATGAGTCATTTTCTTACAAAGTCTACTATTCACCACTCCAGGGCCTGTGGGAATGGGGAGGAAGGCTAAAGATTAGAGTCTCATTTGCTTAACCCAACCTCGCAGTCGATCTACTTGCTGAGAAGCAGAGCTCTGGCTTGGAATCTTTGTATCTGAAGCAGACACAGCAGGCAGCTCAAAGCCACAGGGTTTAAAGCTTCTGGCTGGCTGGAAATGTAGTTTATTTCAAAAGCAAAATGGTAGAATGCTAACAAGTTCATGAAAAGAAAAGAAAACCCAAATCTTTAGGAGCTTTGAGGACAACCAAGGGGGTGTGGGTGTGGGCAGAGCAGCATCAGGCAACAGGCAGGCACCTTAATAAAAGGAGGCTGTCAACAATACAGCCTGGGACTTTCTTGGAAGCACTCAAGTAAATAAATGACTCCAGAGGATAAGAGCTTGGGTACTCTTCTCTCTCATTGGCATAACTAAATTCATGAGCAAACAGTAACTCATAACCATCAATAATTCACTTCAAAAGTTCAGCAAAATTACTTGCTAAAAATGAAACCTGATCAGAATAAAGAGAGCAGCCTAAACTCCAAAGAAATTAACTTCCTGGGATTGTGGTAACTGAAGGAAGAGAAAACAAGATTGGGACTAAATATACATAACAAGAAATAGAACTTCCAACCTAGCAGTACACAGTGCAACACAAACTTCAACTGCTGCAAATCAGGATATCTGCAGCAGGAAAATGACACAGTTATCCACACAGAAATCCTCTCTGGAAATAAAGCACATTCTTCTCTGTCATTTGAGGAGAAAAGCTATCAAGTCAGTTCTTAATTATGTTGGGATGCCTTTTGGGTGTTTTTAAAGGTTTGTGGTATGCAGAATTATGCTTGGGTTATGTAGCTTGAGAGGTATGAGCCAAAGAGGACTGAAGCTTTGCTCCCTCCTCCTGCCTTCTTCTGCCCCTCCCTGATCATTTAGTACAAGAATAACAGGACAACAGGTCTCATCTTTCCAGTCAGCTCCTGTCAAGCAAAACAACCTCTGCCCCTCTACTCCAATTCTCTGTCTCTGAGTATCCTACTTGCCTCTCTGCATCTCACACCAAGCAGATGACTTCTATTTGATGGCATCTTTCACTTGGGGAAAGCTAGGGAAAAGAAAAATTGCTGTTTCCTCCTTTCCTGCTTGGAAGAAAGTTGTTTTGCAGCCCTTTCTTTTTTGTCTTTGCTGGAGTTTCAAAGGAGATTGTTTTTAATTCTTCCTCTGCTGATCACTTTTTTTCCTTTTGAGGTGCTATGTGGTTTCACACATCAATTATTTGTATTGTGCTGAAGATGGTGAGTGTCAGATGACAGGAAGGACAAAAGAGCTGGCATAAGTTTAACCTATATACTGTGGCATTTACTTGGGGATGTAGGGCTAGTTAGGGATGCTAACCTGACACCACAGGACACTGAAGGTGGCCTTTTCCCCACTTAACAATATTATTTCTCATTGGTACCAACAGGAAGAAATGGAATATATGTAGTAAGAGTCTTACCCATCCCTGAATCTTTCTTAGTGCCATCTGAGATGATATCCACATGATCACTGTCCACATCATAACTGAAGAAGTCATTCAAGTAAGTCTTTGACCTCTGGCCACCAAAGACATACAAGCAGCGGTTTTTCTAGGAGGGAAAGAAAAACAAGTGTCTTTACAAAGCTCAAGAAGGTGCCTTGGCCAACTGTGGCCATGAACAGAAACATGAATGAATCACAGACAGGTCTCTCTTCTAAGTTTAAGACCATACCTTAACTCTCAGATCCATCAGCCTTTATTTGCTAAGTATCTTTTAGTGTCATCTGTAGAGAGTCACAGGGAACAACTCTGCCAAAGAGAATTATTCTCCAACTGAATCAAATCATCAAGAATTTCTGACTGGATTCTTCACTGGAACTTCTTAGTTCTTCAATTTATGATTTCTCACTTTCCAGAGTTAAACCATTAAGGGCTCACAGCTTCTCCACCCCAAAAAGCCTCTTCAAAATGCTATTTTTCCATTAGATCCAACAGTTTCAGCTCCATGATGAGCAGGCAGATTGTAGACAGTTAACTACTGTAGCAATGCCTGATCAAGCTCTAACTTCAGCATACTAAAGCAGCAATCCATTTTTCAAGTTTAATATTAACAGTCTCCACATCTAACACCACTAGATCATAAATTCACTGTTTAAAAAAAGAAAAAAATAACCAAAAACCCCAGGAACAAAAGGAGGACTGTAAGAAACCATCCAGGTACCAGCACATTTCTAAACTCAGGACAGGCAAATGGCAAGCAGCAAGCCAAGAATAACAGGTTTATTACTTCTTTCAAGTTTGCCAAGTGGAAAGTCCTTAAGAGGAAGATTATTTTTCTTTCAAATGGTTAAGAAAACAGCAAAGGACTTAAACTGTCATGACCTGTGTTTATAGAAATCTGTATTCTTACATTTACTGCAGGCATGTCCTTGAAAAATCCTGCAGCCATCTGCAGAATTTGGTGTGGCACTAAGTTTTTCACCAGATTTCATCAGATTTTAGAGAGCCATTCAAAAGAAAAAGAGTAGCAGTTTCAAACCATCACCCACTGTCCTATCACAGCAGACCCTGCTAAAAAAGATTTGTCCTCATCTTTCCTACAGGCTCCTTTAAGTACTGAAAGGCTGCAGGAAGGTCTCCCTGGAGCCTTCTCTTCTCCAGGCTGAACAACCCCAACTCTCTCAGCCTCTCCACACAGCAGAGGTGTTCCAGCCCTCAGATCATTTCTGGACCTGCACCAACAGGTAGGTCCATGTTGTAAATCCCTACATGGAAAGCTACTCCAGCACACACATGACACTAACCATCCCTTGACCACTCTCACCCTCCAGTTCCCCTCTTCTGTACTTAAGCATCCATCAGAAGCTCAACTGGAAAGGCAATGGAAGGTGAGTTTTAACACTCAAAAGTAAGTAATATGCTTTCTGGTCCCAATTTCCTCACTCCTCTGCTTTGCCATCAGGCTCTGGATGAAGTGTCCACAATCTCATCTGTGCCCAGCTGTTAACAGCTGCTCTAGCTGCAGGAAGCAGCAGCTGGGTGCTCAGCACAAAGCAGTATGAGGTCTATGCATCTCAGTACACACCCAGTAAGCCCCTGCACCAGTCAAGTTTACTGTTCCAGTAACTACCCAGGGTATCTACTGGAAGTTCTTCACCATGAGGGTGGTTAGGCAGTGGAACAGGTTGCCCAGAGAGGCTGTGGAAGCCTCATCCCTGGAAGCTTTTAAGACAAGGCTTGATGGGGCCCTGGGTAACCTGATCTAGTGGATGGTGTCCCTGCCAGGCATGGGTTTGGAACTGGATGATCTCTGAGGTCCCTTCCAACTTTGACAATCCTGTGATCCTATGACCAGAAGGTTCTAAATTGCTCTACCAGGTTTTTTTGGATCTATTTACCATTATTCAATTAAAATCAACTATTTACAAGTCACCTTGCTTTCTACTTGAATTTGTATTCAACTGAAGCCATTCAAGCTCCAAGACCTGCATTAATACCTTGTGCACTTACCAGAGAAGCATCAGAATGTCAGCAAGCATACTCAAGTGAGACAAAACACAGCTTGGGAAATGAAAGAGCTTCAAACTTGCATGAAAAATAATCAAACCCAGAGGGTTCTCCTGAAAGACAGGCATCACAAACCAAAGCATGGTGTGGATACTTACAGAATGGAACAACATACAGTGGCCTATTCGGGACTGGATATCCTCAGGCCCTGCATTACAGGAATCCTCTCTCAGAAGTTTCCATGTCTGACATTGGCAGTCAAAAGCAAACAAGCCACTGAACTGGGGTTCACTGGCTCTGCTGTCATCAACACTGCCATTGCAGGTCAGAATTCTGCCTCCAAAGGTGTAGATCATATGTTTTTCAGAATCCATACACATCTGTAAGGTTGAAAGAAGCAATTTGAAGCCAGCAGATGAAACACTCCAAGATTTAAGAGTCAACATTCCTCCCCTGTAAGTGATACCTTAGAGAGTCAGGCAGGACTCTACACATCTCCAGGACCTCTAATAACCAGAAAAGAACACTGTGTCTTCATGGTTGATGGGTATTAATCTCAGAGTGTTAACTACTTTAACAGGTGAGTCTAATTTCAGCTTCCTATTTAATAAGCCAAGACTAAATGGACACTTCATCACCTAAAACACTTGCCTCAAGCTGCTGAGTTCAGGGAAAAAACCTTTTAGAGCCTTTCACCAGATGCATAGCCAGGAAGTGAAGAGAGTATCACCTTTGACAGTGGCTATGAGAGGGAAAAACCTCAAACCACTGCTCATTTACTGAGCACCACTCAACCTGATCCAACAACCAGCGTGAGGTTTGAGGATTCCATCCCAAGCATCCATTTACTGTCACCCTCATTACTTCAACACAAAGTAGGGACATAACCTAGCCAAGGATTTTTTGGATGAGCCTGCAGCAGCAATATGTTTATCCCCCAAACCTGAATTCAGGTTATGGCACACAAGAGATTCACTGCAGCACAAATCAAACCAAACTCCCTGACTCCAGGTGACATTTTCAGACACAGCACAAGACAGAGGGTTAGGAAACACCAGGAAAGGGGGAAACCAAATCAGCCAAGATTACAGGAAGAGCTGCTACTCAGCAATGCCTACACAAAACACTTCCAGTGCAGCACATTTTTGTGAAGGTTAAACAAAATTCACTATCACAGTAGGTACTGAGGGAGAGAAGAAGAGCAGCTGCAAACTGATGAAGAATTCAGGGAGGACATTCTTTCCTAAGGGAAAAAAGAATCTCAGCAGCAGGCAAACAAGGTTCCCAGAGCAGCCTTGCTGGCTGACAATTTACTTTTGCCTTTCCCTCCAACACCTGGGAGGCTGCTATTGGCTATTAATAGAATGGAAAGGCTGATTGACTTTTGTTCTGCAGACAACATGTATCTTTAATTTTCAGTGTCAGCAGAAATGCACACTGTGCTGGCAAACAACAGCTTTGGTTACAAAACAGCTAGTACCAGGAAAAGCAGTTCTTGGGCTGCTTTAAAAATGAGTGCTGATGTGCTGTTTCTTGGCCATGCTTTATAGAAACCAATTAAGAACAAAATTACCTTTTTCAAGCACACAAAAGCTATCAAACAGACAATGCAATGAAAAGTTTGTCCATGTGGCTAGGTGTGGCTTTATAAAAGGTTAGTAGCCACCCCTCTAAGGTGTTCTAATCTGCACAAAGCAAGCCCATTCTACACATGTGAAGGGATAACCAGTTTGGAATGAATCCTGATCCTGTTGGCCTCATTTCAGGATCCAGTTCTTCCCAGAGTACCCCAGACAGCCTTGCAAGCTGTTCCCTAATGCCCTCTGAGGAGGCAGATTCATAGATCCACAGAATGGCTTGGGTTGGAAGGGACCTTAAAGATCATCTTGCTCCAACCCCCCACCATGGGCAGGGATGCCACCCACTAGACCAGGTTGCCCAGGGCCACATCCAATCTGGCCTTGAACACAGCCAGGGATGGGGCAGCCACAACCTCTCTGGGCAACCTGTTCCAGTGCCTCACTATCCTCTGGGTAAAGAATTTCTTCCTAACATCCAATCTAAATATTCCCTCCTTCAGTTTGAAGATCTGCAAACTGAAGATGGTGAGACGTTGTAATAGGCTGCCCAGGGAGGTGGTGGAGTCACCATCCCTGGAGGTTTTTAAGAAGAGGATGGATGTGTTTCTTCAGGGGATGATTTAGGGATAAGAGTAGTGTAGGGCTATCAGTTGGACTAGATAATCTTGAGGGTCCTTTCCAACCCTAATGATTCTGCGATTCTGTGAAACCCAGCTCAGCGAGTGATAAAAACCAGATGAACTGTGCTTTGAGCCTGAATCAAATGAGTTAGCTTGCAAAGGGTTCTATGATTCTTCTGCCTCTATTTGATTAGAACATCAGTAGGCAGCAGCACTAGAATTTACCTGAGTGCAGATCCCAGCCTTCCCCATCCCTGCTCTGTTATACCTGGCAGAGCACTCCGAGAGGAGGCTACGATCACAACTGATTCACAAACATCCAGCACTGGCACTGAGAAAACAAAGAGAGTATCAAGGGAGCTGACCTGATGATCAAACACCAGCTTGGGTCCTCCATCTGCTGCAGTGTCTTCACTGAGTAACATCCATGTGTTGGTGTCAATGTCATAGCGATAGAAGTCACTCTTCAGGGACTTGCTGTTCCTCACGGAGGAATCCAGGTAGCGCCCCAGGGTGTAGATCTGCCTGCGCTGGATGTCAATGCACATCTTGTGACAGGACCTGGCACTAGGGCCACTCTAAGGGAGAAAACAACCACCAAAATGAAAAGGATGTAGTTACTATTGCTCCAGGGAGGTCATTGCATGCTCATTAAGGGCAAATAAGTACTATAGGTAACTGGAAAGCTGTTGAGGATTCAAGATAGTCTGCTTGTCAGCAGTATCAGATATAGAATATATCTAAGTATCCCTGGAAGAGAACATTCTACAACTTGTGTCCTTAGAAAGACATCAGAAAAAACCTTTAACACATTTTTTTACACCAAACTTCTGACTGGAAGCCTTTTAGTAAGATTCCTCAGAAAACAAGACTTGTTTCCTCCAGAAGTGATTCTCAGAGGCTTGTAAAAGCTGCTTGATCTTTTAAAACGACAGAAGCTGGTGCACACCAGAGGTAAATTAAGATGTCACAGCCTATAAATAACTACCTAGGAAGAAGAGAGAAGATGAAGAAGGGCTCTAGGACAAGAGCCCCTGTTTTATTAATAGGCTGTTTTCTAACAGATCATAAGCAGACACTCCCACAAGCAATCACATCCCCTAATGGGTCTTTGAAGGTAACAAAAGCACTCCCTGTCCTTCACAAATAGATATGGCCCTTCCAGCCTCCAACTACAAGGAAGTTTCCCAGGGTAAGCAAAACTGCCATGAGTTATGATCTTTGAGAGAAAAATCAGAGGCCTTCTGTCAAATTATCCATCCAGGGGTGCTCAAATTAAATCAGAGTAATTTATTCAATGACAGTACATGCTCTGGAGTACTGGGCAGTATCCTTTCTGCTTCCCAAATCTCATTTTGAGAGCCTTCATACACTCATCCTGAAGCAAAAGAGTGATATCCTTGTACTCCAAAATAGGAGAAATCAAGAAACACAAAGCCTTGTTTGCAAACTAGCAGACAAAAGAAAAACTGGCATTGTACCTACAGATAAATTCTGTACTTTATTTGCCCTTAGTTTATGTCCTTTTGGTACTTTATAACTGAGGATGGCAGAACAAGGCTGGATAGGTAACTTTGATAGTCTGGAACTCAACAGGAAAAGTGATAAGCTCTGAAGTGAGGTGCAGAAGATTTTAAGAGGAAAGATCAAACCAATATTAAAGTCTACTAAAAATAATGATTAGACAAATAGGCAAAGATGTAGGAAATCATCATTTATTAGAAGACTCTAAGAAAAGTAACTGATCAGCACAATATCTGCTCCATGTGCTACTGAATACTGCCCTACAGGGGAAAAAGAAAAGGTCTCCGTAGTGGTACCATTTCATGTCAAACCTTCCACTGAAATTACTCCTGACACTTAAAATATGCTGATGGAATACACTGCACTGAATTGGCTAAAATACCAAAGGAAGCATTACATCTTTGGAGTCAGAAGACTTTATTACTCATGTTATAGCATTCCCTTTCTTGATTAAACAACAGTTACAGGGAACTGTTTACAGTCACTCAAATGGCAATCTGAAGAGGTGAAGAGAATTGTTCTTGTTTTGTAAATATGAAGCATGGTGCTGGCACTAATTACAGCTTTGAGGATTAGTTACTTCATGGAAATTAAGATAGTTTTCTTTTCTGAATTAAAAAAAAGCACTGATAGAAGTGAAATATTAGCATAAAACCCTGAAATGCAGCAGAAGTTCATTCATTGCCTTTGGTCACATAGAAGAAGCTGACAGAAGGCAGCACCATACTTTACCTTGTTCCTAGAAAACACAAAAGAGGATCTTCCAGGGGAGCCTGTTCCAAACACACAAAGCAGTTTCTTTGCCTGAGAAGCACTATTTGTGTACTCACAAAGGTTGTCCCTGATTCACAAGCAAGTCACCCCAGCAGACAAAGCCCATCTCCAGTGATGCAGCTGGGACACTTAAGGATTTGCCACTGTTCCCCTGCAAAGAGCACTCATTTGCCTTTGCACAGCTGCCTCGGAGATGGAAAGTGAAGACCTGCCTGTGCTTTCCAACTCTCTTTGTCAGGTCACTGCAGGTTTTTAATTGAACTTGCTGATGTAAGTATCTTCCCCCCTCCCTCACCTCTGCATGCTCAATGGGCTCAAGTAAATCCTGCCAGGTTTGTTCAGATAACAGCTGTGGCACTTTCAAGACTAAATCTCCAACTTAGCAACTTTCAGACCTGTCTTGCCATGAAGAGCTGCATTGTCCACTGGAATTTGTCTGGGTCCAGACATTAGGCTAAGACATTTAGCACCTACAACAGCAGTTTCAAGTGACTGGTATCACCAGCACAGGTACTACCCTGGCTAAGAATACAACAGACAAATTTCAACTCCAGAACTACGTTAGAAGGAGAAAAGAATTCAGGAAAACCAGGAAAAGAATCTTCTTTCTTGAATGACAGATGAGCCAAGTCTCAGGCAGTAATATCTGTCTTTTTAAAGGCCCTTTGGAGGTTTTAAGATTCACCTATGCACACAATCACAGAGTAGGAGTTACAACAGGCTCTAGTAAGTCACATCCAGTGACAGCACCCAAACCATCTGAGCACACAGTGGCTTTGGGAGCCTCCTTCCCACTCTCATTAGAAAGCTCCTGGCACACACACTGCAGAAACCACACATGAAAGAAGCTTGTGACTAGGCTAAGGTCTTATTCAGATGGCAAGCAATGTGCTAGGCTGCTTTGGCCAGTCCCTCTCCTCATGCCAAAGCTGCACTGGCAATGGGAAAGCATTAGCATATCACATTGCTAACCTACAGGACACCAAACAATACCATAGATTACTAAGCATAGGCACTGGTTGCTTTCTGTGGAACTCAATAAGCCCCCACATGGAGCTAAGACTAACCTGAACAGAATGGCTCTCTGCCACCCAGCACCACTGCACAATTAGCACAGCATAATAACAGCTAAGGCAGATTAAACACTATGGGCCCTGTTTTCAAGCAATACAAAATACCCAGCTCCTATGCCCTAAGCAAATAGCCTTCCTCACACAGGTTGATCTTGATGCAACTCCTCTGGTCTCTTAAAGATCAAATGCCCTGATGAGGATGGGATGGCAGAGGAAGGAAGAGAGTCTGTGTAGCTGGGAGTACCTAAGACAGGCTTTCAATCCTTTAAGAGCCCAGGAGTGACCAAGGCCAAATAGGATTTTTTTGGTTTCGTCAGTGCTCCACGAAATTCAATTGTGCCATGCCAAGTGAATACACAGTATACTTTATGAAAAGCCTTCTCAACATGCTAAGCCACTTTATAAAATCTAATTAGAGCTTTCTTCATTTAACTTGCAAATGCTGAAAGCAATTATCCCACTTAAGGGCTAACTTACAAAACGTTTTCAGAAAGCAACACAACGGCACCGAGAGACAACACTGCCTCCTTCCAATAATTGATTTGTTCCTACACAGGAGGAAAAAAGGATTGGGATTCAACTCCTTAGGGTAGGGTCTGCTCAACTAACTATTTATGCCTGCATCATCTTAGCAACAGCATCCTGGCATCCTCTGCTGAGGCACAAAGATGATAGCTCTCAGGTTTTGGGTTTGGTTTTCAATAAATGTGTCCTATGAAACTCCCTTAATGGCAACAGGACTGCAGGAAGCCAGTTCCACTCCCCAGCCCACCCCCAATCCAAACTGGGGGAGCTTGGTTTCCATCAGTTATCATAACCTTTTTACAAACCAAGGGTTTGGAGTTGCAAGAAAATCTGGCTTATTCAGCCTGATCCAGATGAAAAACCTCAGGAGCAAGCCTGGCCCCTGTTCAAGAGTCAGGGCAATAAAAACAAAGAACAGCTGACTAATTCTCCCTCCTCAGTGCTGTAAAAGACTGAATGGAATGTGAACACTGCCTCCAGGATAAAGTTCAAAAATAAGAGTCATGAGGTAAATGCTCTTGTCCTAAAGCAAACTAGGACGAGGACATAAAAAGACACAACCAACCTACTTTGTTTCCAGTGCTGAGAGCAGCCTGTCATGTAACAAATAGTCCCTCCTGCCTACACACAACTGCAGAGATTAATTGCTCTCATTTCCCAGTTTCAGAGCAGAATTCATTTCCTCCTTCACCCCACCTCCCTCCCCAAAACCAACAAAACCAAAGGGAAAGTTCTCCACCAGCTTGAAAATAAAAGGAAATTCCTATTATTGCTGGCATCCAGTCAAGTCTATAGGCTGGGTAAGATTAGAGCTTGCTAAAGCTGTATCAATGCCAGTCTTTGGCTAGCACATGCTCCCAACATGTTTGATCTAAGCTCTAGCTCCAAACAATTTGTTTTACTCTCCATGAGTAGTAAGTTCAGGGAGAGAAACAACTACAGTCATATACAAAATAAAGCACTTTCATCCCATACAACTTGCTCACAGAAGGCATTTGAAGTTTCTCCTAACCTAAGGGTGCCAGAAAGCTAACAGAAGAATTGAATTTTTATGGTAGCTTTGATAGAGCAAGGTGTAATGGTGTTAAACTAAAGGAGAAGAGATTTAGACTAGATGGAAGGAAGACATTTTTCCCCATGAGGGTGGTGA